>PVJA010007551.1:13569-68173 GCA_004027025.1 Myocastor coypus | reverse complement strand
CCTGATTGACTGGCTGCCTCTGCTGCCATTTTGCTGCTGTTCTGCCTCCATGAACTGGATGCTCTCCACCCTGCTCCACTCAGCCTTGGGCTAGCCGAATATGGACTGAAACCTCTACAAACTGTGAGCTAAATAAACCTTTCCTTCCTTCATTTTGAGTGTCGGCTATTTGTCCCAGCAACGAGCAAAAAGTAACTAACACATTCAGCTTATAACATACTAATCTTTATCTGGCATCTCCAAACTTACTAACTACTCTTGCAAACCAGTTCCAAAGGCCTCTTAATCATACAGTCAAGTATATTCACAGCAATGATTCCACTTCTCCAGTACTAAAATGTCTTAGTCACTTTCCTATTCACTGGAACAAATACCAAGTCATATAATTTAAAGGAGAAGAAGTCTACTTTTGGCTCATAATTTGAGAAATTTCAGCCCATATTCAGCAGGCTCAAACCAAAAAGTGGCATGATTGAAGGACCTGCGCAGAGGAAAGCTGCTTGCATATTGTGGTCAAGAAGCAGAGGGAGAAAGAAAAAGCCAAGGAGGTGGGTATACCCTTAAAGTCACATCCCCACTGACCCACTCCTTATGACCTTCTACTAGTAGCAAGTCAGCTATATCTCTCTCATGATTCAGTCACCTTCCAAAAGCCCTGCCAATGAGTGCTCAAGATCTTTGGTGGACATTCTCTAATCCATATCAGTGGTATCAAAACTGCCTATGAGCACTTGGGTAGGGCACTGATAGTACTGGTAACAGACACCACCCATCTAGAAAAAGAATCTGTTTTTGGAAGGCACATTTACATAGTGTAGTGGGAGGGGAAAAACAAGTGAAAATAATGTAGAATGTCAGTGAAGTTCACAGAACAATGGCAATAGTATTGTCAATTGTATGGATTATAACCAACATTTTACATTTCATTCCCAGATGGGATGGATATTAACTCATGGTCAACTTATACCATGAGTGAACTGAGTCAGCATAGTGCTGGGTGTAGAAGGTCTATCTGAGGATTCTTGTCAATAGCATAAAAAGAGAACTAGAGTAGGAGATGGTGCGCTGTTGATTTTCCTGGAGAAGCTTGTCACACTGGCTTTCTTGATATGAATTCAGCTGTTCTGATTGTTGGAGGAGCTCAAGTCGTGGCTGTCACTAAGGATGGCTGCAGTTGTTCTTGAGGGAACTGTGGTTCTTACCCTGTGTGTCACTTCTTGACTCCAGTGCAGACCCCACAGCCTGCTGACAGGGATCCTTCATTTCGCTGGTGCAGACATTCTAGCTTTCACCACTGACCTGTGGGCTTTCTCAGTGCAGATCCTTAATACAAACTTACATGAGATTTTATATTGTGGGTGCTAGGCCTCCAGCTGGACTCAAGGAGGACATTGCTATGAGCTCTCTGGTCTTTAACTCGACTTGTGCGTGACATTGTGGTAGAGTTTTTGAATTCTTGCCTGGATTCTTTGGGTCTCTAGTATGTGTGCAGATCTGTAGTTTTTTTCATTTTACTCTTTGGATGCATATTATAAAATAATCTTATAAATTATGTATGCTTTATTAAATATTTTCCTTTGTAAGCCCTGACTACAATAGTTATTAGTGAATCACATAGCAAAATTCATGAGTTTCATATATAGCAGTATCTCATTTCACAAGCAATTCTGTTTATAAACAATTCAGTTCACCAACAGAGATATTTGGCAACATTTTGCTTTTGTTCTTGAACTCTGCAATGGGTGATGAACACAATGGCAGCCTCTTCCCTACCTAAACCCAAATGCAGTCATCTTTTCCATAATCATGGAATGAATTAAGTTCATGAACCAAGGTGCTACTGTGTTTTGTACGGTGGTCAGGTTTTCTCTATGATGCTTCGAAACATTTTTTTAAAGAGATTTTTCCAAAGAAGTGCTAATTTTTAATTTGTGTCCACTTTAATACTTTTAATGGAAAGAAGAAATAATAGATATGACTGTAAGAACTTTTTTGACAAGAAGATAGTAAGTAACATTGGGAGGATAGAAGAGAAGAAAGAGCACTGGTTTGGGGATTGATTCTGAGTTTGAATCCCAAATCTACTAAATAGCAATGTGGCCTTAGTAAGTTGCTGACACGCTCTGTGACTTAGGATGTCATCTGGAAAACATGACAATGACCTGTGTATCAGGTCATTTAGTTTTGGTTTCCCTAGAAGTGGAACTTGAAGAGAAATACTGTGATTCTCAAGAGTTTGGAAAATTTAGAACTTGTTATATTGTGATTCTGGAAATGCATACTAAGCACATGAGTGTTTTCTTCAAGTTACCTTTAGTGGAATCATTATTTTTAGTTATGATTTTTCTTGTTAATAGCAAACTATTGTTAGAATGACACATTTATTTTTGCTACAGGTTGGTACCTTTTCTTATAAAAGGATGTCTGTGAGGCGGTGAATAGTTTTTCTGTATTCATCATATGCAAGCAAAACCCTCTGGGGAAAAAAATTCATTCTGGCTAATTAAGAAGAAAAGACAAGTGGTAGGTGAAATTGTCACCCCATATTGAGCAAAACTGAATGTGAAATTCCAGGTAATTGTCTATTTCATTCTCCTGTCCTTTTTTTTTTTTTTTCCTTTTCTTTCCTCTTATTTCCTCATTTTTCGTCCTCCTTTCTCTCCCCTATCCTTGGTTACTTCTATTTTTTTAATTTGAATTTTTTAATACCTCATGTTTTTAGAGACTATATTATAGATTAGAAGCAAGTATTTTTATGAACCCATTACAAGCTTACATGTATTTTTAAGATAGTGTACAGATGTCCATTCTTTGGGCTTATAGATAACAGGCTTTTCTCTCCAATCTATCTTGAATAGGGAGTCCCCTCTATGAGTTGCATATATGTATCATGTTCACAGTTTTATGGCTTTGGAATTGTAGACTCACTTGACACTTCATTTTCCCAAAGAGAAGACTTGGAACGCTGGAGAGGAGAAATGCGCTTGGTTACAGCATTGTTCCTGACGCTCCTAAGACTGCAGCAATTCCTTGTTTCCAGAACACATGCTTTCACAATGAATTATTAAGGCTTTCTGGGCAATAAAACAGCAGTCTCTGAGTCTTGGTTTGGGCTCCAGCCAAAAGTCTTAAGAGTTAGCACAAGGAATCTTGTGGTCTGCGATTTTATAAACCAGGAGCCTGGATGTTCTGAGCTGTTGGCCAGTGAGTGAGGGTTTAGGGTAGGGTGCTTAAGAGTTGAAGTCAGAGGAAACGTTTCTTGAGAGTTTCCGACTTCTGCTTCATTTCTTATGTGATGAGGAAAAATATAACTCTTCAACTTCAGCCAAAGGACAAACGGTATAAGGGAGCTACTTTGGAGGACTTGACCCATGGTTCCTGGATTGATGGTGGTGGTTGTGATTGGGGTGTGATTAGTGAGGAGAGGTTGAGGTTATTTGTCTAAGGAGGGAATGAGAAATAGAGCAAGAAAGATGGGGCTGCTCTTGGAGCTAGCTACAGTGGACATATTCCCAAAATGACTTCTATTTTTTATTTTTGTTATGTATTTAATGTGGGTCTACAGGGTCTCACTATAGAGAACAGACTGATAGCGATCCTCCTGTTTTCAGCCTCCCAAGTGCTGGGATTATAGGTGCACACCACCATGCTCAGTCTCAGTTACCATATCAGTGTGCCTCAGAGGCGGGGCCGACAGGGCGTGTGGTGCTGGGGATGAAACCCTGGTCTCTGTTCTTTGCCTAGACAGGCACTCTAATTTGCTGAGCTATCTGGCCAGCCCTTCCCAGGATGTCTTCTGTACCAGTACAGTCAGATCTTCCCTGTTCCTAGATCATGCTCTCACCACACCCCCCTCCCTACAACCATGCAGAATATAGAAGCATGCAAAGGGGTGAGAGGGAGAGAACAGCACAGTTGACCAGTCCACCATATGTCCCCCGCATTTAGGCGTCCAGGCCAGCTGCAGCTGACTCATGGCATCTGGTCCCTTTGCCATACCACTTAAATTTGCCAACCAGTTTGCTCTTCTAGGATCACCTTTTTTCCCTAGAGGTAGAAATTGTTTATTAGCTGACATCATAACACTATAATTCTTCTTTTTCTTGTATGTGTGCATTTATATATTTCACTTTTTTACTTTTTTTCTTTTGGACATCACAATTCTGCTTCAAGTGTCCTCTGCTAACAGTTATAGTACCAGAAGTAACCAGAGAATTGCACTGCATGTCTACAAAATAGGAAGAAGAAATATGCCCCCACATAGTGTCTGAAAAGATAAAATGGGCAACCCTAGAAAATAGCTGGTACATGGTAAATGCCCTCATAATGGGGTCTTCTTTCTGGATGCCCTATGGTTACAGGGACTGCATAAGGCTCATTTTTATTTCCCAGGTTCTGGCTGAGTGCCTGGGACATAGTAAGTCCTCAGTGATTTGGTGAATGGAAAAGTGAGAAGACCAGGCAGGCACCCCTTGATCGTAAAAGCAGATACTGCTCATGCCCTGCCCCCACCTCTTCAGGCTTTCCCCATGCTGTAGGCAGGCAAAACTGCTAACTGCAAGCATCTGCATCTGCTTGTCTGAAGACTTTCTTTGCTGGCTTCCCCTGTGTATGTGTAGGCTGGAAATGCAAAGAATGAATGAATCAAATTACCGCCAGGAGTTGTGGATACCAGCTTCTTGTCCCTTGGGTGGAATAACTATGAGATATACATTCTATCCACACTGCCAGAGATTTCCATTTAGAATGTTTGTGAGGCTCTCTGGAGTGAGACCCTTTCCATTCCATTCCTCTTCCTGCTTGGTTCAGATATTTTTATTTATCTATTTGGTTTTTTAATTTATGTATTTGGTACAGGATCTTGCTATGCAGCTTGGACTCTTAGTGATCCTCCTGTCTCAGCCTCCCCAACATTGAGATTACAGATGTGCACCATCATGTCCGGTTTTGGTGGCCAGCTTGGTGTGCCCAGATCAGGGCCAGCACAGCAGGTGGTGCCAGGGTTCAAACCTGGGTCCTTGCACTTGCCAGACAGGTGCTTAGACTGCTGAGCTATCTTTCTGGCCCCAGGTTTTTTGAAATAAATAAATTACTTGGCATAGCAGTTAAGCTTGGTTGTCAACTTGGCCAGATTGAGAGACTCCTGAACAGGTGACAGGGGTGCTGGATTCATTATGGATTACTCCACAGATGTTCATAGCTGAATGTGCTATTAGAAGATGAGACCCAGCTGGATGGCGGTCACTGGAGGTGTGCCTCAGAAGGGACGCCTCACAATGGTGCCCTTGCCCTTTCTCTGCCTCCTGGCCATGCTGAAATGAGCAACTTTACTCCTTTATACTCTTCAGCCAGGACCGTGAACTAGAACCTCTAAAGTCATGAACCTAATTAAACCTCTCCTTCACTTGATCTTAGTGAAAAGAGCTTAGCCAGCCTCCCCTGAACTTGCAGCTGTTGGGCATTGTGTCCTATTGTCAGGAAAACTTACCAATGTATTTGTCCTGTGGGTTGTAGGCTTGCACACCACAGAGAATGGGAGAAGGGAGGGTGGAGAGGGAGGGAGGGAGATGAGAAGAGCGAGCCAGGCCTGCCATAGGCCTGGAGCTGCCATAGGAATGAATACAAGTCTTCCTGTTTTCTTCTCATGAATATGACCTCAGCTTGCTCAGAAGCCAATGTCCTGGCCTGTTTTTCCTACTATTGTGAAAACAGCTACTAAATATTGTCACTTTTCTTTTTGTTTCTATTAGGAGTGAATCTTTTTGCAGACTGTCCGTACATTTGCGGCAGGTCAATGTGCTCTTTGCTAAGTGGTGTGGGGAACAGTACAAGACGGTACTTTGTCATAACCAGATGTATTGGTGATTACAGGTAGCAGGCTCTTCCTGCGTTCATCACTCATCTCCAACTGCTTTCGTGGTGGAAACTGCCACAGAGGAAGCACCAGATAGATAAAAGGCCCATAAGTGGACATTTTAATGACCGAATGAACCCTCTGAAACCACTCCTGCTTTCAAAGCCTAAAAATTCCTCCAAGATTTTCCAGATTCTCTTGCTGTATTTTACTGTTCCCCACATCATTTTTACAAATCATCTCTTTATGTACATAAGATGGATCTTTAAGTGGGCAAACAGGATCTCTTCTTACTAAAGCACTCAGCTTTTCAGTTGGAGAACTAACTTCAGGGCATAGAAGTCATCAGCCCAGCCATCCTCCTATTCCAACTAAGGTGGCATAGGAATTTCTAAAGGATGCTTGAAGCTACCAATTATGACATTCACTCTGGTGCCAGGCCTTGTACTACTCCCCTTAAAGACATTTTTTAAATCATCACATTAGCTCTCTAAAATAGGTATTGTTATTCTAGTTTTGTAGATCAGGAAACAAGTTTGGGGAGGTCAAATAGCTAGCAAGTTATAGAATTGGAATCCAGGCCTGGCCCACAGCATGGGTCACCGATCTCTTACACTACCTCTTGCCCATCAATCCTATCCCTCAGCCAGGTCCTCTGATTTGGCTGTCAGGAGAACCAGAGAATCTAAACCTTTTATCTTCTGTCCTAGGAAGCTGGTATCATCTCCCTCCGTCTGTGCGCTCAAAAGGGGATTCCCCAGAGAGTCCAGGCTTCTGGTGAAGGATGTAGAAGGGTTACAGCACTGTATAGACCCCAAATGTCTTTTCAAAGCACTAACAACTAAAAGAGCCTCGGTGGAAAGTCCATCCGTGCTGCGGATCCTGAATCAGTGCTATTCCTTTGTTTCTAGATGCAGCATGCTGTGGGATGCTGTTGGTCACTAAGGGTACAGTGCAGATCATAGGATCTCTCCTAAAGTATCTATTTTTATGAGTTCTCTCTGAAGTTTTATCCTTATGATCTTCTGAGGGGTCTGCATGCCTTCCTCCAATGCTCCCCTCTCCTCAGCTCAGCATATCTGCAGGAGCGAAACAACCCAGGTCTTGTCTTCTTGAAAGGGAAAGTCACCTTTGCTAACTCAGAATTTTATCACCACAATGACAAGTTTGTCACAAACTTTTAGGTTTCCAGTCCCCAGCCTCTCCTCTGTGGTCCCTCAATCAAGTGGGACGTGTGAGGTTATTTTGTCAGCACAGCTTTTAAGTTTTTCCTACTTCCATCACAGGCCTAAGTGGAAAATCTGTAGCAGGCTCTTGATCTGGCTGAGGAAATTTTTTATTAAGTGAGGCTACCTTGGCATGAACCCATGAACAGTATTTCCTGGTGATCCAGGTTCTATCTTTGGCGATTTTTAAGCAAGAAGATCAATATGGCAATAATTAGGCCAATTACAAGTAAATCCCAGTATGGTCCAAGGGTGAGCTCCAGTGCTATCCATTTCCATTTTGTTGTAAGCTATGGGCAAGAGAGATTTAGTCAAAGTCATCCCAGCCTCATACTTCACTTATAACTAATATATGCTCATAAACCAGTGGTTCTCAACCTGTGGGTCACGACCCCAGCGGGGTGTCGAACAACAAAAACACAGGGGTCGCCTAAAGCCATTGGAAAATGTTATTTATTTGGAATTATAGTTTTGAAGTAGCCACCAAAATTATTTTTTGGTTTGGGGTCACCGCAACATGAGGAACTCTATTGCGGGGTCACAGCATAAGAAAGGTTGAGAACCACAGTAAACCTATACCACCACCATCCTGAAGATACAATCTTTGCTGGCTTATAGGTCTCACAGGGGACTTCACTGCCACATTTAGAGAACCATAAAAGATTTATAAAATTTAATTCATACTCTGAATTTTCAAAGTGTAGCTCTTTGTCATACCATTTGTCACCTGCCATCTGCTTACTTGTCTCAGATTTTGATGGCAAGAGCTCTGTTTTTAACAAGTATTTATAGCACATGTTACTTTGCTTAAGGCTTTGTACATAGTATGTGCTGAAAATAATATCTGCCGAATGAATTCATTGGTTGTACTATGAAGTGTCAACACATACTCAATAATAACAAGTAGAAGTGCTGTGTGGTTCTGTACTGTGTGGTTAGTACTAAGGCTTTCAATTCCACTTATCTAAAGAAAATCAGTCCACAAAAATATTTCCCTGGTGGATCTCCTTACTGTGTCCCTAAAAGTTACTTATTGGAATCTTCAGAGATTCAGGACCTATGTCAGACAAACTTACGTTATAAAACAGGGTATCTCTGAGCAAATGCACAGTTTCCAGTTTCATGAGGGCAAGGAATACAGGTACATGAGCCTCTGGACTTGTTTGAGCAGCCATGTCATATAATCTCCTGGCCAAGTGAATGTCCTGGAAATAGAAGGAAAGCTCATTCTCATTAGGCACAAATTCTTCAATTTGGTAGGTAGTATAACTCCAACATAAGGTGTTATGGTTTATGTCTAATTGTCCTCTGAAAGCCTCATGCAGTCATGGGGTGGCTTCTAGAGTTTTCAATTAATTCTTTTTTTTTTTTTTTTGTGACCAGCTCAGCCCACCCTGGGAACAGGGCTGGCATGGCATGTGGTGTCAGGGATTGAATCGATGTCCCTGTGCTTTGCGTAAACTTACCTAAGCAGGCAATTTAAGCCACTAAACTGTCTTGTCAGCCTCTGCAATTAATTCTTGATCTAATGTTGGGATTATAGGTGTGAGTGCTACACATACCCTGGGGCAGATAATTTGCACACAAATGAAAGGAAGAGAGAGAGGCTTGATAGCAGCTGCAACTGCTGCTCCTCCCTTTGCTCTTTGCTGTCTTCAGCTATCAAGAGCTGCTGCCCTCTGCCATGTGCCACTCTGTCTTGGAGCCAGCCAGGAATGACTGAAACTTCCACTAAATGTAAGCTAAGTAAACCTTTCTTTCCTAAATTTTGTCCTAGCAACTAGAGAAAAGTAACTAAGACACAAGATATCCATTCTCTCATCCCCAGAGCCTGGGGCTATGTCTTGTTATAAACAGAGGACACTTGGCAAACTATGATTAGCCTGGATTCCCCATGTGAATTGATATCATTGTAAGAACCATGAATGCAGGTGTCAAAGAGATTCTAAGCATGGGAGGAACTCAATTTGCCACTGTTTGAAGGGCCCAGGTATAAAGGAAGAGAAAGAATTTGAACACTTACCAGCAAACAGGGACCACACCCTACAACTTCCAGAACCTAAATTCACCCAACAACCTGAATGACTTTGCAATGAATCTTCCTTAAAGCCTTCAGTAAAGAACTTAGCCTTGACTTAACTTGTGAAAAATCCTATTCAGAGGGCCCAGTCAAGCCAACTCTAATTTTAACTGTGAGATACAGAAACTATGAGACAATAAGTGCGCATTGTTTTAAGCAAATGGATTTATGAACATGTAATGGTAGTCAGATAAAATACAATTTTTGGAAACTTTTTGTGAATAACCATGGACCAGCTGATACTAGAGATTCCTATGGAAGGGGCAGAGAACACTACATACTAAGTCCTGTAAAATACAGATAATAAGTTATAATTATGGTTATCCTTAAAGTACTTACACTTGAAGTTATGAAATTTATTCAGTAGTCTCTCTCCAGACCCTTGAGGACAAGGATTGAGCTACCTGTTTACCTATAAATTCCGGTACATAGCAAGTGGCTACTACCTAGTAGAACTTGGATAATACTTATAAAATGAATGAATGAACTATTTTGGCTCTCAAGTTAGAATTTAGTTCTTCAAGTGACCATACTACCATGTTTTCAAGGATTTTTTTTTTTTTTTTTCATTTAGTTGCATGGTGGCAGGTAAATTTCATTTCTTTAGTTTTTATCTACTTATGGCTTGGCTGCTTTATCCTTCTCTCTCTCTCTCTCTCTCTCTCTCTCTCTCTCTCTCTGTCTCTTTCTTTTTTTCCTCATCTCTTTTGTGTCACCTAAGCTTCAGCAGTTATGGATCCTCATGGCCTTTGCTAAGCCTGTTTCTGGGGGGGGTGTCTTCTCTGCTTTCTATTTGTCACTACTTCTTTTTTTTTGAGGCTTTGAAATTCTTTGGAGAAAGAAGAATGTTCTTGCTTGAAATATTTAAAATTCAGGAGATTGTTCGGAACAAATCTTTCTGGCAACAGAGAGAATAGATGCTGTAGAAACTCTGATTTGTGTCTCTAATTCCAACATAGTCAGTTGGTATTGTTATGATAGCACCCTGCAGATTGTAATGGCTGTGTCAATGCCACATAGGAAAGGCATATTTGACTAGAGGAGGTCATTCAGAGAAAAACAGATTTTTGTCAATAGCTCAGGCATTCCTTCTTAAATTAATAGCTAATTTATTTTCTTGAAGCACAAACATGCCATTCAGTCACCTCGTTTGTAATAAAAAGTATCAAGAAATACCATTAAAGTGGGCTGGAATGTAAAAAAATATGTACTTTTTAATTCGCAAAGAAAAATAGCTCCTGAATGTTTCTAGCCGATTAGGGCAACTCATAAAAAAAAAAAAAAAAAAAAATTATAGCTAAGCTTCAAAAAGATTCTTCATTCTTTGATGCTATTTAGTAAAAATCTCAAATCAATCAAACAAAACTGTTCTTGTTGATAAATAGGAAATGATCTTTTGAGGAGGCCCAGGCTCAGTAAATAGGAAGTCTATTGATAGCTAAACCACTCAGATATAATTTATCTGAGGTATAAATTTATTTTGATTTAAATTCAGTATTGGGGAGGTTATGTAAACCAATTTACAGACTTCTAAAATAACCTGTTTCTAACTGAAATTTCAGCTGTGCCATAGTACTGCTGAATGTTCAGATGTTCAAAATAGCTTCTTATAATTTAAAGATGCATAACTCTCCAGCAACACAGTAGCATGAAGGACTTATCCAGGCTGAATTTCTTGGATGGCACCAAAACGTCTTAAAACTAGGAGTGGACATGTGAACGGAAAGTATTTGAGTAATTTTCTTTTTGCTATGTCATTTATTTTTTTCCATGCTGGTAACTGAACCTAGGGTCTTGTACATGTGAGACAAGTGCTTTACCTCAAGCTATATACCCCAGCCTGGTTTTCTATCAATGCACCATATATTGATTAGAGAAGACTGGAGATATAGAATTGAACAAATAGGAAAAAAGCTATCCACAAACCCACCTGTACACAGGAAGCTAGTAATAAAGTTTTAAATACTTGCTTTATGCATATATATATATATATATATATATATATATCCTTTAGTTTAGGAATTTTTTACTCTGCATATTTTATTTTATGCCTTATTTTTAAAAAATTTAAAAATAATTTTATTACTTTTAATAAGAAATTGTCATTAGCTTTCTAACCCAACAATACATATTAGCAATATGTCATATCATAGGATGCCTTCTAGTGAATAACACTTTCATTATCTATGTGGAATAATATTGACTAATATTCATTAAATACTGTATACAAGTAAGTCACCACTTTTAATCATCATGACAGTTCTATGGTGTGGCTGATGTTAACAACTCCATTTTAAAGATGAAACTTCTGAAGCACAGAGAAGCTAGATCAGTTACTGAAATTCCTGATTTATGAGTAGGTTTTGGATCCCAAGAATCTGCTCCTGGCTTGCTCACTTAGGCAATAGGCACAAAATGCAAACCACTGCATAATTATATAACACAGCTTCTGTTTTGGAGAAGTTTGATGTTTGATGGCTAGCTAATAGCCATTTTAAAATGAAATGTCATAACCATTTCTTGTAAGTGTGTGTTCTATCCTATCACATTTCTGGGATGGCCATTTTAACTGTATAATTTTAGCTTATTCTTTCTGCTCAGTAATTTTATTCAGCTGTCTAAAACTTTAGCTGTAGCACTCCATAGGTGGTAAGACTAGACAAATGGGAAATATAAAACCTTTGTGCCATGATTCTATTTTTGACATATCTATTTATAATGTCTTGGTAGACATGATTTTGTTTTCTCTGCAGGGCTTGCAAAAAATATATTATCTAGTAGGTGTAAATACATATTTGACATTCACCTCCAAATAATTTTGCCTTACTTTATGTTTTTTTTTCTTTAAGATGCTTTTTCTAGTCCTCTTGTGCTTCTCATACTCTACATTATGAAAAGATTTTAGAGAAGATCCTGACAGTCCTAATTCCCTACCTTAGGAAGTGATTGTTCCCTCTCATTAATGCTTATACTTCTTAGCTTTTGATTCTTTGCAGGGGTGTGTGTGTGTGTGTGTGTGTGTGTGTGTGTGTGTGTGTGTAGGCATGCACACCCAATTGGTCTTTCCCCATAGCTATGGACATGTTATATTTTTTTTTTCCTCCAGAAGATTCTATAGAATCTTTCAAGACAGTCTCATTCTGACCATGTCCCCTGAAAAAAGCACATTCATAAAACAAGCACTTGATAAATATTCAAGTGAGTAAATGAAGGAATGAAAAGCAGAGCATAATTCAATGAGAGTTTAGACGGAGATATCTTTTAAATCTTGGAGTTCATGGAAAGATTCATAGAGATAATGATATTGGAGTTGTTTCTGGAGAAGTTAGCTAGTCCTTTTATGGAAAAAACATCAATATGGAAAATCACCATTTCAACAAAAGGAACAATATGACCAAAAGTCAAGAGAGTTCAGTCTAAGATCTTCGGAGAGAAGGTATGTATAGCCTAGAAAATGTAGTAGGGTAAAAGAGATGTACTAAGTTATTATTATCATCTGGGTAGCATAGATCAAAAAAAGGTTTTGAAATTGAAGAAGTCTGGGCTTATATCTCCAGTAAGAATATGTGTATATAGGAGCTAGGGTGACAGGTCAGTAGAATAAGCTTTTGCCTGACAAGTGCAAGGTCCTGAGTTTAATCTCTGGTACCACACACACACACACACACACACACACACACACACACACACATGTACAAAAAGAATATATGTATATAAAGCAAATAATAATGTATTTATATACATATTTCTTTATATATACATATTTGTTTATGCTTTTCCTTCCTTCTTTGCTTGCTTCCTTCCTTCCTTCTTTCCTGCCTGCCTGCCTGCCTGCCTTTCTTCCTTTCTTCCTTCTTTCCTTCCTGCTTGCTTGCCTGCATAAGGTAGAGGGGATAACAGAACCAGAGTTATAGTCTATCAGGACTCACATGGTAGTACTTTGTTAGATGAATTAGCTGTCAAGGAAGTGCTACCATATGCAACAACCCCCAGATTCCAGCAGCTTGACTCCACAGAAGTCTGTTTCTCCCTCAGTCAGCATTCCAACATGGATGTTCCTGGTTGGCAGTGAATTTTTTTCATACACAGCACAGACAGCTTTCCTAGTCATCCTGTGTTTCTCAAACTGTTGCCATCATGTGGGCCTGTGATTTCCTAGAACCTCTGTGCCTTCTGCTATATAGAAGGGGAAAGAGCTGAGGCAGGGGCTCCATTTACTTTTTAGCTGATGCAATCCCTAAATGACAGCTTTCTTTTCTTTTTTTGAAGTTTCCAGATCACTGCCAAGAACTAGGATGCAGAGTAGTGATAAATGTATTCTTTGAGTAGGCTGGCACATCTCACAGACTATCTTAAGGATTGGCAATTACAAATCTGGTGGGCAGAGGCATCTCTGCTACAGATTTAAAGGGAGTGCACTAGAATAGGAAATTCCAAATAGCATGTGCAGCAAACCTAGGTGAGGAGAAATTCCAGCCTGGAACAGTTTATAGATAGAAGGAATGGCTAAGAAGGAGTGCAACAGGTTTTCTTCATGGTTATATTTTTGAAGTAATTCTGTAACAATTATGAATTGAAGAAGAGTTTCATAACAGTTTGTGAGCTGTATGCTTATAATTCTAAACTAGTTTGGGTCCTCTCTTAATTCTTCTCTAGGTATTATTCCGTACTCCCACAACAATGATGCAGTCAGTCATGGTCCTTGGTTTTAACTAAGCAGCTCACTGAACAGAAATGATGCTTAGTGAAGCTATTCAGAAACTCACCCATATTTCTAAGTCCTTGCTTGCTTTCTTAAACACAGAGAACAGTCATGGTCTTTCTCCATAAGTGTCACATGTGGAATTTATAAAACATGATTCTACCAACCTTCTTTGTTTTTTTTCAGAGAAATTTTAGTGATAATATTATGCTCATCTTTCTCAGTGATTTGTATTGAGTATTAACTGATAATGCTTGTTGAGTGCCTCTCTGAAGAAATGCTTAATTACTCAATGACAAGTGCTAGGAAAGCCTATTCTCCTAACCTCTTTGCACTTGTTGGAACAAGCCTTGGTATTTTAATTATCAGGATATTATTTTAAGATTTAGGATGTCCTTGTTAATTTGACTGTGAAATGGCAAGATTAATAAACTTTGTCCCTGGGCCCTCCGTGATTATTTTTCTAATTGCTAACCAAAAGGAATTTGTAAAGACAAAGAATGATGGTCCTTCATTAGTGTAAACCAAAGTGCTCATATACAGATCTGAGATTCAGATGAGGCTTTTCTTTTTTTAATGTAGAGACTTTCTGTAGAAAAAAAAAATAACCAGAGGAGACCGATTGAACTACCCATGACTTAACAGGAATCCTAGCAGAATAGAATAAAAAGTGGCCAGAGAGAAACTTCAAAGTTTTTTCTTCTCAACATATGAAATGGAAGCCTGGACAGCTGCTATTTGATACTGTGCATGAAGTGTCTAGCAGAGAGGTGACACCAAGCACAAAATCCAGCGCCTCTGACAGGACTGTCTTATCTTTCATGATTAGCCCAGTGTCCTGAGAAGATGTCCCTTCCTGACTTCCAGGACTCAGAACAAAAAGGCCTCCCTGCTGTGAGAATGTGGCTGTCAGGAAAATGAGTCCTTTTTTTATCACCAGGAGGGAGAGCTAACTTTTATTAACATGGACTGTGGTTGTTTGTGTCCTTTCTCAAATGATACTCCTTGCAGGTTATTGTATTTTGCCTAAGGAATGATTAATAAAAGCTTTAATCTTATTGAAAACAATTTAGCAGTTGCTCTAATTTCCTTCTGATCTAAATGACAGTCACTCCACACACTGTTGAACGATAAAGCCCTTTCTCAAAGGCTTATTCATATTACCTCAGAGCTGGGAGCAGGCCAGATATTATTAGGTTTTTGTAGTGGTGAGGACAATAAGAGGACATGGAGAGTCACCAAGTAACTTCTAAAGTATCACCCAGTGTAGGTACTGGGTTTAGTGGGGCTTCCTTGAGTTTTACAAACACTGGTAGCTCACACCTGCTAAGAATGGGACAATGAACTGAATTGGATTGAACAAGCTTTCCACTGCTTAGGACACCAAAGCTGATGAAAACAGGTCAGCCCATAGGCAGAAGGACAAGACATCAGGGATCGGTGCTGCTGGAAGATTGGTAGCTGAATAAGAAGTCTTTGGTTGCCTGTGCACTGTTCTCATCAGTTCTCAGGTAGGTAATTTGCTCATTCTCAATTACTAGCACAACTGGAAGAGAGAAGAGAGCACTAAGAAGCTGATAATCTCTTTATTTCTTGACTCCAGAAGGGTAACTAGAATATAAACATTCATGAGAAACATCTGTTTGAGCAGTAAGAATGACTCAGTACAGGGCCTGTTTTTTCCTCCAAAAACTTGAGCTCAGAGTTTTGCATTGAAATTCTTCCTCTATCACTGATGAGCTTTGTAGGCTTGGCCAAATGTCTCTGCCTCTGCACTGTGGTTTCCTGATGCATTCATCGAGGAGAATTACAGGGCTTACCTCATCAAGTGGCTGTGTGATTTAAAAGCCATAGCACACATTACATCTAATCCAACATTCATCTGTCATTGTCCTAACATTTAACGCATCTTTATCATTCTGTGAGACCCAGGGCTATCTTCCACCTGGTTATACTGACTGAACATGGGCTGTGTGGGAAGGGAATGTTTACAAACGTTTTGCCAATAGCATATCGCAGTGGTAAGTCTGTGCATAATGCCTCAAGTCAAATGTAATCTTAGAGGACAGGAATCCGTTCTCTAAGGCCTTTCTAGAGTGCCCAGTATTGTGTTTATGGACTCAGTAGTGTATCCATCAGACATTTCTAGGTCAATGACCTTGGTCTCCAGTTCTGTCCTCATTTCACTCCGTTATTGTTACTGAAAGCTTGAAGATCAATGGAAATTTCAACGGAAAACGATTGGAGGGAAAAATACGTGCTAGAAAAAGTAGACAGATATGAATCAAATTGTGCCACACTAGATTTTTCTACTCATTAATTATTTCTTTGCATAAATGGAGAGAATAATATAACCCTCAAAGAGTTCATATTATGGTTAAATAATACATGCTGGCTTATGGGAAGGATGCAGCAAATTCTACATCTTTCCTTTCTTCCCTCTACAAGGATGACATTGATGAATTTAATTTAAAAGCATTTATAAATAAATTTTCCCTTCCCACACATCTGTCATTACTAGATTTGGACCAGTGCAGTTACCTTTGCAATACCTAAGCCATGTTCATACATATAGGCTAGATTGAACATGGCTTGTGCGTTGTGGTATTTGTCTGCTGCAATGCTGTAGTGTGTGGCTGCTGTTTGATAGTCTTTCTTAGTCCCGTAGCCATAGTAATGGTAATCTCCAATTTTTACTCTTGCAAATGCATTGCCTGGTAGAAATATTGGAAAGGGAAGAAAAATTACAACTCCAGTGATTACATGTGTATTTTCCCTCAAGTTGATGTAACAATCTTTAAATATAATATATATGCACATATACTATATATATATACACACACACAAATATTATGTAAAATACATACAATTCTCAAAGTATTAGAAGCATGATTAGATATACTTTATGATATACACTCAATGCTAGTTTTCTTCAGTGTATGATAATACAAATGTTCTTAAGGAACAATAAATAATTTTTCCTTTTTTTTTTTTTTTTCTTTTCTGGAACCGGAGCTTGCCTTTAAATTCACTTTTTTTTTTTGGTCATTTTGAGACAGGATCTGGCTAGGCAGTTCAGGCTGGCCTTGAGCTCACTGTTGTAGCCCAGGCTGATCTTGAACTCGCATTGATCCTCTTTGCCTCAGCCTCCCAAGTGCTGGGACTACAGATGTGCGCCATCACTCGTGGCCTTAAATTCACTTCTTGAAGGTAGATAAACTCTCGGGAAACAGAATCCTATCTCTCTCGTTCTCAGTTTTCCCATCTTTCCTCTTTCCTTCCTTTTCTTCCTTTTTCTCCTTCCTCCCTCCCTTCCTTACACCCTCTTTCCCTTCTTTTTCTCTTTTTTCTGTCTTTGTTCTTTGCTGGGTTAGAACCCTGGCACCCATGCATGCAAGGCAAGTGCTCTTCAACTGAACTCAGCCCCGGCAGACTTCATTCCTGAAGCTCTACTTGCCTGCACCAGCGCTTCATCTCTCTGTCCCAGATTAGCCCTGTCAGCCATTCACACAGGCTCTGAATTGTCTATGAACCAAAACGAGCCCTCTCTTTATCCTATGGTGTCTCCTTCCAGCAACTGCCCCACTTCCCTGTTCCTCTGTGTGCTCAACATTTTCAAAAGTGTGCTTTACACCCACTATCTCCAGAGCTTCATCTCCCAGGTAGTCATCAACCCACTTTAATCTGGCCATGGCCTTTCCCCCGTGAAAGTGCTATTTTAAGGCAATTGATCAGCTGCAGAAAGCCAAATCTATTGGCTGCATCTTTGGCCTCATTTTGCCAGACCTCCAGGCAGCACAGGTGTGTCTGGACCATCTGCTCAAGCACTTCCTTTGTTGCCACATACAGCATGACCTTCGCTTGTTCCTTCTACCTCATAGACCTCACCTTTTTGTTTCTGTTTTGAACTGTTTGAACTGTTTCTTCCTCTCCCCAGTTTCTAATGCCGGCATGTCAAAGGCTTATTCCTAATCCATTTTTCCCAATCTTGCCCTCTTCTACCTCAACTCCTTCAGTAGGTGACCTTAGGCTTTCTCTGTGTTAACCATTTTAAAATGTATATCTATAGCAATATCTCACCCAGACATTCATAATTACATTCTTGGTTGCTAAAGTATCAAATTTAAAATGTCGAGTTGAAATTTTCTAACACCTCATACTCTCTCCTCCAAATCATTAATTTCTTTTTATCTTAGTAAATAGCACCACACAGTTGAGAGTATAAGTCTGGGGAAATTATTTGTAGTTTTTTTTCTTTCCCTCACTTCCAATCATCCAATTCATCATTAAGTCCTGTTCATTCTACCCTGAAAACACCTCTCTCTTTATTTTATTTATTTATTTATTTATTTATTTATTTATTTATTTATTTATTTATTTATTGTTGATACAGGGTTTCATTATGCAGTCTGGACTCATAGTGATCCTCCTGTCTCATCTTCCCCAGCACTGGGATTACCACATCTGGTTTCGGGGCCAGCTTGACATGCCCAGGGTTCCAGGGTTGGCATGGCATGTGGTAGCAGGGATCGTACCTGGGGCGTTGCTCTTGCCAGGCAGGTGCTTAGACTGCTGAGCTATTTCTTCAGCCCTACACCTCTCTCTTGATATGTCCTCTTCCATTTAGTTAAGCCTAGGTTACTACAACAGCCTTCAAAATATTCTGTCTCTGCTTTTCAGTTCAATCTCTACAGAAGAGCCAGAGTAAGCTTTTTAAAATGCAAAGTAAAATGATGTCATTCCCTTGTGTAAAATCCACCAATGGCTTTACTTTGTGCATGGAACAATAGGCAGCTCTTTATCTGACCTGTAAGTCCTGCCTAGCCACCTCCTCTGCCTCTTTGACCAGGCTTACTACACCACTTTCTCTGCTCTAGACTGCTGGCCTTCTTAATATTCTTTAAATACACCAACTCCTTCCTGCCTCTGGATCCCTGAACAGAGTCCCTACATTTATATCCTCTAGACCTTCCTGCTTGGCATGTTTAGAACTCCTTCAGCTTTTTTTTTTTTTAATGTATTTGGTACAGGGTCTCACTGTGCAGCTTGGACTTATAGTGATCCTCCTGTTTTCAGCCTCCCTAGCACTGGGTTTATAGACTACGGCACCATTCCTGGTCTTGGTGGCTAGCTCAGTGCACCTGGGGGTGGGACCAGCATGGCATGTGGTACTGGGGATCGAACTTGGGTCCTTTCGCTTGACTTTGCAGGCTCTTAGACCTGTCTCAGTGGCCCTCCTATAGTTCTTCACGTGTTTTTCCAGTCTCTGCACAAATGCCACTTCTGCACTAAGGGCTTTCTCTGATACCTCCACTACTGTACTCCTCTGTTCCCATCATTCCTAGTTCTCTTATCTCCACTCTATATCCTTCACAGCATGCATCAGTGTTATCTTCTTTGTTTCCTAGTTTATTTTCTGTCTTATGAGGGTACTGACTTCATGAACTGTCAAACCCTTTCTTTTTAATAGTGTCATGGAACCTAGAATGGCACTTACAAAACATTTGGGGAGTGAATTGATAGACATGGTGGGAAACATTTTCTTATAAAAAATGCTTTCCTCAGAGGTTAATTTCAAATATTCTGTTGTACAAAACAGGTATGTCAAGGATAAAATGTCACATGACTTTTTAAGATACATGATTCAATCTTTTGAAGGCCTCTTAGGATGACTTCTAAGGGAGGAACTGATCCATCTTTCCATTCACTTAAAAATGTTGATTGAAAAGGTGAAAGGAAATTTTTCCATGTCAGCTGTAATCAACATTTAACATAGTCGAGGATTATTTTTTTCTTTTTAGGTAATGGAAATCGAATATAAGACCTTGCACTTGCCAGGCAAGTGCTGTTCCACTGAGCTATGTCCCTGGCCAGTCTAGGCTCATTTAGATAAAAAGGAAATAGCCTATATGGTGTAGTTTGATGTGCCTCAGTAAGTGATATAGAATTCCTTCCAAACTTCCCTCTGAATTTGCCCTAGTTCAGCGTCTACATCTTTTGGAACTCAATTCTTTGCTTCATGAAGTTTGCTTAATCTTATAAAATCTATTAAAATGTAGATACCATTAAGAAATGTAACACACTCTTCCTGTAAGTGGCCTGTGGTGTCCTGTGAAAATGGTTTGCTACACTCTCGACCCAGAAAACCCCACAAAATCATGCAAATCAAGAGGCTCAAATCTTCGCATTCATTTTAAGAATACACGTGAAACTGCCCAGGCCATCAAGGGTATGCATATCCGAAAAGCCACCAAGTATCTGAAGGATGTCACATTAAAGAAGCAGGGTGTGCCATTCTAACGTTACAAAGGTGGAGCTGGTAGGTGTGCCCAGGCCAAACAGTGGGGCTGGACACAGTGTCAGTGCCCCAAAAAGAGTGCTTAATTTTTGCTGCACATGCTTAAAAATACAGAGAGTAATGCTGAACTTAAGGGTTTAGATGTAGATTCCCTGGTTATTGAGCATATCCAGGTGAACAAAGCACCCAAGATGCACCACCGTACTTACAGAGCTCATGGTCAGATTAACCCATACATGAGCTCCCCCTGCCATATTGAGATGATCCTTACTGAAAAGGAACAAATTGTTCCTAAGCCAGAGGAGGAGGTTGCACAGAAGAAAAAGATATCCCAGAAGAAACTGAAGAAACAAAAACTTATGGCACGGGAATAAATTAATTATAAAATAAATGGAAATAAAATTAATGTTGTTGGCTATTAGTAAAAAAAAAAAAGAAAGAAAGAAATGTAACACCATGAATCACCCAGTTTTCTCTGAGTAAGGCTAATATTATGAAATTCCTAAGCTGACAATGACATAGCTTCAAAATTTACATGTATCTGGGAGCAAAGTCTTACAGGAACAGTTACAAAGGGAGGGGCATGGAGAGACCACAGGGTCCTAAAGAGAAGCCACTCCACCTTTAATTTTGTCCAAAAGCTGTCTTCTTTTGATCCCAAGGCTCTGCCTAGGCCAGAACCCACAAAAGAATAGGACACTTCTGAACTCATTCAAGGCAGGGTGCTTAAAGCCTCTGAGGATGGAAGGCAACGAACAAGCTAGATTCAGCAGATTTGACTCCACCCTAAGACAGGGGACAGACTGAGGACATACAGAGTCCTGACAGGCTCCTGGTGATCATTCAACAGTAGAGGTATTCCTGCTTCAATTTCACATTTATAGGGTAGTGATGGGTCCTTACAGCTCACCACCTTCTTCATGTGAAGCAACTGCTAGAAGAAGCATGATTAGTGAATAACTGGAAAATTTCACTGTTAAATTTCCTAACTTTAACTGAACCATGCAGCACTGTATCTTTGGGGACACTTAGCCCTGACCTTCTTGTGACACATAATTATTTTTAGCAGCTGTTTTTTTTTTCACATTGGGTGATTCTATTTAATATTAATGTCCTCTTATTTTCAATGTTTCTTTTCCTGGGTCCAATTTTCACACCATTTCCTGGCTTTGAATAAACCTGTATTTGTTACAACTGAGCTGAATTGCCATGGCTGAGAGATTGCTAGAGTTGTTTTCACACTCCAAATAAGGACTTTATTGCATTTTAGAAGATGTTGACTTCTTAAAAGGAAATTTCTCACTAGAATTGCATTGATAGATTATTGCTGTATTCCCAGCTCAGCGAGCTCTGAGAAGGCTGCAGTGACTTTTTCTTCTGCCTTGTATTAGCATCAGCTAAAAATCATTTTTTATCCTATTCACTTCCTAAATGTGATGATTTGATGTTATGAGATGATTTTCAGAAATTTAATTGGAAGCAAAGGTATTTTCTTATTGCAAGAGTTCCTTGGATATCCAAATGCCAATTCTGATAGCTTCACAAATCCCTTTGCTTTTAATAATGTTATTTTTAGGGGAAAAATTTGGAGGATATATGGTGGCACATATTCCAGCTGTTAATGCTGTGACCACTAGTGACGTGTGACATTCTTTGCTCCATGTGAAACCAGTAAGCAGGAGGGACATGAAATCTTCAAGAGGAGAGGATCTTCTGATTTATCTCTTCTTTGTTTTGCTTTAACATGTTAATGATTATAGCAAAGATTTGGAATTTGTAGTAATCATCTATATGATATTTTGGTAGGCAAGTCAAATGAGTCCTAGATGTATAATTATTTTTGCCTATAAACTTTCAGACACGCTGATAAGTTCAGTAAATAACTTAGTAAATGAGCAAGTAAAACTAAACCAAGAAAAGTGATTTCTTGTGTAACTTACCATGTTTCAAACAACTGTTCTTCTGGTGCCATGGAGACAGAGCTATAGAAAGATTCCTAGGGTTTGCTAAACAAAGGGACTCTGAGAATAATGAAGAAAAAATATTCCTGAAAATGACCTCGGACAACAGTGTAGTATAATTTGAAGTGCTACCTACTTGAAATTCTATACCTTTCTGCTTATGCCTCCAAGAACACAGCTGCATAAATCAGATGAGCAAAAGTGAACAAAAGCCTGGTATGCACTTATTTTTATCAAGGTTTTATACCTTGAACAGCTGCTCGATTCCATAAGAGTAGTGCCATTGGATACATCTTCTCTTTTTCAAGAATGTTAGCCTTTCCTAAAAAAAAATAAATAAATAAAAGGAAAAATCTATTAAGAAAGTCTACAATATCTCTGTAGTAAAGTTATATATGCACACGTATGTTTTGGGGAATTTCACAGAATTTGAACTTATCTTACTAGATTCCAAAATGAATGCTGAATTGCTTTGAGCTACTTCATACCCCATTTCTGCAAGCAACGCATACTGAACAAGAGATGAATCTATATCACCATCCTTATAGGCAAAGTAAGCTGTCAGGAATCTCTCAGCCCAGTGGCCTAGTTCACAGACCCCTTTATAAAGCTGTATATGGGAAGAGAAATCAAGTAGACTAGTTAGTCAATATGCTTCATCCCAGACAAATTGATCAATTAAATCAGTCTTTAGCACTGGCTGGTTAGTCAGGCAAGAATCTGAGATTTAATATGCATGGCTTTTGCTAATTATTTAGAGTGAAGAGTTACTATATTTTACAGGCACAAAGATTACAAGTGTATTTTTTTAAAATCTTGAGTCAAACTTCTTCAGGCTTATTTTAAATTTGTGTAAGAAATGTTCCCTACTGGGACGCTATTCAGCAGGACAAGAATGTATCATGGATATTGGGAGTTTTTTCCAAGGTCTTTTCTGGACGTTGCTGCTTTGCATGGGGGCAATTTACAAGGCCACAGCTGATGTGGAAAGGAGAGAATGAAAGAAAGCCAGAGCCTGAGGGTATAGGTGACATAACCACAAGGGAGGTATGCGAGTATCTGTGGGGACAAATGTCAACTTAGCTGAATAGCCCTTATGTAACCAAAAGAGGTTAGCCATACATAATTCATTAGGAAGTTGGCAAAGGAACAAATCTAAAGATAGATTATTAGCTGGCAGCTTTTGAAATGAATTTCAGAGGGACCAGATTGCAACATGGAGATATTTATATTGGTACAGCGGACATTTCATAAATCAATGAAGGGCATTAAGGTCCTAAAAGCATTCACTTGAAAAGTACATTACTGGCTCAAGTTGAAAGAACCCACTTTTTCAATTGTCATTCAAATCATCCAAAACCTATGGCCCCTGCTTTTTCTGGAAGAAGTAGGTTACATTTTCTCAGTTAAATCCAGCCTTTCGTTTCCCAAGTAGTAATTGCCAGACCTACTAGAAGTGCCAAATTGCCCTAGTGATTTGATTGACAGCTGAAACAGAGCTCCTTAACTGAATTCTGAGGCAAGCTCTGAACGTGATGGAAAAACTAGATGCAAAGGAGAAGGGATCATTTCACTTTCTCCTTTCCCCAGTCTCAGTTACGTCACCATTTCGCCTCTCTGGCACAGGTCAGTTTTCCCATTGTCAATGGGAAGAAAACAGGTACAATAAAACCAAGTGCCCAACAACTCAAGGACAGTATCATCTCCTTTGTGACAAACGAGAACTTTATCAACAGCTCAATATTTACCTCTACGGCAGTTGTGCATGATCTTAACACCCCCGTTCCTGTTGCATACATCTCGGCCAGATAGTAAATTGCAAGGGGCTGCCCACTCTGAGATGCCAAGTAAAAATATTTGAAGGCGAGTTTATAATCCTTCCAAACTCCAGAGCCAGCTGAAAATTAAAATGGTTTTGAACCACCACTTGTTTATTTGTTTTGCTTTACGTATTATAATCTATGGGTAGATATAATAGTTATAGTGATGCTTGCTAGCTTAAATAGGTGTGGTAATACTCAATCAGAAGTCAAATTCTGTCAAACTACTATTTGGTAGTGAGTAGGTAGAAGAGTTAGATTGTAAATAAAAGCATGAAAACATATGATCTTAGACCATTTGTAAAACAAAGAACTGTTTAGTCTCATGGGAGCATCTCAATATGGTATAATACAAACTAATGAAGGAGAGACCAAGTGTTTGTCTCTGAGGAGCAGAAGCTGCACCAGTCTTCTCACCATCTATGCCATCCTTCCATGTCAGCACACCAAATAGCTCATGCAGACACAGAGTTAGAGCCTGAAGTAGGTAATTCCCAGCTCCAGGAAGGCAAGTCTGGCCTAACTCATGCTTAGACAAAGAAGAGGCATTCAGGTGGGGACAGAGAATCAACAGATTTCCAGCAACAGCAATTCTTCTCCTCACTGTTAGTCCTTGTTTTGAGTTGGGCACACCTAAACATTTTACTTGCAAAAGGTGGGAACTTTCCCTAGGGGAGGCTTTAAATTCCTTTCCAGCTCTAACATTTCATGACCTTTGTGGACATTGCCTTGTGGCAATAAAACAAAATCTCTTGAAGTAGACTTCTAAAATTGAATCCCATGTCCACTACCCTTGTGGTCTTGGACAAGATATCTGAACTCAGCATAGCTATGTTTGCTTATCTGTAAACTGTGGGGTTCTCCCCAGACATGCAGAGTGGGCTAAATAAATTTAAACATACAAAATTTAATGTACCATTGCGATTATTTATTCTAGAAGCCTGAAAAGTAGACAGGTTTTAGGCTGAGGACTTGAAATGTACTAGGAATAAGGCCTCCATTCTGCATAAAAAGTAGGGCCTCCTGCTGAGCTACCCTGCAAGATGCCAGATGACCTCTTGGCCAGATTTGACCTCCTTGGTCATCGCTTTCCTGGTTGCTCCAGTGAGATGGTGAGATTGTTTAGATCTCCTGGTCCTTGTTCAGACCACCTCCTTTCCTGGTCCCCAGGAATTTTTACAAATATTTGTGGCTTTCTGTGATCCCCTATCCCATTCTCAAGGTAGAGAGGCCTCCACCTACTTGGATCCTAATACTACTGATTTTTTTTCTAGGACCTCATCTCATCAGTTGTACTTATGCCTGGGCCTGTCATTGTCTAAAAAAAAAGCACACTTTTTGCATTTATTTATTTATTTATTTATTTATTTATTTATTTATTTGTGGGCCATTGCATTGAGCTTCATTCCCATATCTCTTTGAGACAGGTCTTTCTAAGTTGCTAAGTTGCCAAGGATGGTTTTGAACTTTGATCCTCCTGTCTTAGTCTCCCAGAATGCTTAGGTTACAGGCCTGTGCTACCAGGACCAGGATCCTTTTAAGGATATTTTCACATACCTACTTCCTCACCTCTTATTCACACCCTAACCCACTGTCATCTGACTTCCACCCCAACAGCGCAATACTATGAAAATTATGTTTTCCAAGTCTCTTCTAACCTTCCCTCTTATCTCTTTTTTCAAACCAGATTTCTCACTGTATCTCCTACAGCTGCTATTCATTAATTTATTCTTTCTGGAAAGTTCTTCCCTCTGGCTCTGTTTATATCATTTTGTTGTTGGTCTGTTCCTCAGGCCATGCCCTTTTTGTTTCTTCTTGGCACTCAGTTTTCCTCTGCCTATCCTCTCAGAATGGCATGGAAGAGCCCGGAATTCTCACCATTGCCCACTCATCTTTCTCCTCACTCTCTTTTCTTGTTGTGTGCTCACTCACACCCACAGGCTGATGTCTCTAGAATCTTTCTCTCCAATTTTGACATTTCTTCTGAGTTGCATACTTGTCTCCAGGTATGTGCATCAGCTATCACAAGAGGCCCAACTTAACCACATCAAAGATGAGCTTCCAGACTAGGTGCTTCCTCATCACCTCCCCTAGCTGATGTCCTTGTCTCTGGTCTCCCTTGAGTCAGATCAAACTGCTGCCTCAATATTCTTTTTCAAACTACTCACATTGCTTTTGATTTTTGTTATAAAAGATATAGGTTCACTAATGTGCTAGTAATTCTAGTGTTTTTTTTGGGACCGGGGTTTGAACTCATGACCTTGCACTTGCCAGGCAGGCACTTGTGCCACAGAGCTAACTCCCCAGCCCTTAATGTGCAGGTAATTCTAAATAAAGCAATATATCCATAATACCTACAGTAGTACATGAAGCCGAGATGGAACTGTGCATTGGGCCATCCTTTCTCTGCAGCTTTCTGAAAGTACTTAAGTGCTTCGGCATAATTCTGGAAGATAATTACACTCTTATTCATAGCTATATGTATAACTTCATGGTAACAATTGCCTTTTATGATTTCTTTAAAAAGTATAGACAGTGCTTTATGTAATGTAGCCTAATTAGAATAGTGTCAGACATACAATACTTTTTGCTTTATTATATTGGATACTACTAGAGAAGAATTATTTCATTGTAAAATTATATATTTTATACAGTGACAGTTGGTTTTGTTAAATACCATGAGAAGGTCGCTTGAAAGACAGATAAAGAAGATAAATTTCTCTATCAAAAACCTTCAGGGACAGATATTTCTAAGGCTATGTAGAATCTATGATTCTGAGCTATAACTAGAGTTGCTATTCTTGTCACAAGCTTGTTCTTCTATGTCTCTTTGGAAAACAAAGACTTTACTGAATTGTTTTATTCTCTATTATTGAATATAAGACTTCTGCCAGCCAAATGATAGGTACTAATTCCTACAAATTAGTGAGTGATCATGAATTTTATCCTGTAAATTGCCAGAAGCATGTTGAAAAGGTAATAAAATTATGTGACTTACCACTGGAACACCTTTTCCATAAAAGTAAAGGACGCCGAGTCCATGAAGACCAATTGCATTACCCTGGAAGAATTTTATAATCCCAGTCAAGTCCCAAAAAAATTCATAATAAGGAAAATCACTTCAAAATCATTCAGAATACTTGAAATGCCCCTACTAAGAGTCATAAGAGTGCAGAGATAGCTCTGTGGTCTAAGCACCTGCCTGGCAAGCTCAAGGACCCAGGTTTGAGCCCTGACACCACACACTGTGGCAGCAGGCACACCTTGGAGCCCCAGGGACACCTTGCTGACCATGAAAATCAGGCACAATAGTGCTCACTTTTAATCCCAGCATTGGGGAGGCTGAGACAGGAGGATCACTATGAGTGTGAGCTGCGTAGTTAGACCCTGTACCAAGTAAATAAAAGATTTAAAAAAAAAATACACTAAGGCAGATTAATTGGTAGCTGGAAAATTAGTTTGATCCTCTCTAGTTTATCGTTCCACACTTTCATATTCTCTTTGGAAAAGAAAAGGAAAAAGGGAGCCAGGCGTGGTGGCACACGCCTGTAATCACAGCACTTGGGAGGCTGAGGCAGGAGGATTGGTGTGAGTTCAAGACCAGCCTGGGCTACAAAAGTGAGCTTAAGGCCAGCCTGAACTGCGTAGTGAGACCCTGTCTTAAAATCTTAAAAAGACAAAAAAAAAAAAAAAAAAAGGAAAAAGGAAAAAGGGTGGGAAAAAGTCAAATCTTTACTTGACTCTTTCAGTCAGCACTTGTTTAAGTTTTTTTCATTTTAAAGAGAAAAAACAAAATTTCAAAACAAGGTAATAGGAGGGTAACAGTGGTTAAGCATTGCATAGTGTTATCTTTAGTTACTCAGAATGCAAGATATCAGCATTTAACTGTCCAAACAATATTAGAACAAACCTTTATTTTTCAATTAACTAAGAGAAATTAGTAGTATAACTATTTTCTATTTTTGATCTTACCTTTTGGCTTCTCACACTAGTGAGACAATATGATGTTTACACATGCGCATCTGGTTTATTTCACTTAAGAGTATGGTCTTGAGTTACATCCATTTACCTATAAAAGTTTCCAGTTTATCTTTGTTTTTTATTTTATTTTATTTTTGTACTTTAGGGAAGGGTCTACAGGGTGTTCAAGGTCTCACTACTGGATCAGACTCATAGTGATCCACCTGTTTATAGTCTCCTAAGAGCTGGGATTACAGGCAGGCGCCACCTCACTCACTCTCAATTGCTGCCTCATGTGCCCTGGGAATGGGGCTGGCATGGAAGGTCTGGAGATTGAAACTTGGGCCCCTGCACCTGCTTGCAAGAGCTTTAATTTGCTGAGCTATTTGGCTGGCCCTCCTGTTTATTACTTTATGGCCAAGTAGTACTCCATTGTGTGCGTGCGTGTGTGTGTGTGTGTGTGTGTGTGTGTGTGTGTGTGTATTCATCATTTTGTCCATTTCTTAGTTGATAGATGTTTGGGTTATTTCTAAAAATCTAGCTATTATAAATGGTGCTGCTATATACGTTGGTGCACATATATTTTTGTTGTATGCTCTTTTTTATTCTTCTGGGTAGATACCCAGAAGAGGAATAGCTGGATCAAATAGGACCTCCAATTCTAGATTTTTGAGGAACCTCAAAACTGATTTCCATGGTGGTTATACCAGTCTACACTCCCACCAAGAGTGTCTTCCTTTTGGATTTCTTTTTCCCCTCAGCCCCTCCAGTATGTGTTATTGGTTGATATTTTAAAAATATCTATCTATCTATCTATCTACCTTATATATAGTATATAATATATTATATATAAAGCATTATATATCATATATGATATATTATATATAAAGTCATATATATATATATATATATATATATATATGTATTTTTTTTTTAACCAGGTCTTAACTACACAGTTCAGACTTGTAGACTCATAGTGATCCTTCTATCTCAGACTCCCTAGTGCTGGGATTACATAATGTGCCACCATGCTCAGTTCCAGGCTAGTGGCATATGGTACTGGGGATCATACTCCAGACCTTGGACTTGCTGTGCAAGCACTTAGACTGCCAAGCTATCTCCTAGCCCTTGGTTGATATTTTGATGATAGCCATTCATTCTAGGCTAAAATGGAATCTCAGTGTTTTGATTTGATCTTACTTGAATAGCCAGTGATTTTTGAAAATTTTTTCATATATTTATTTACCATTTATATTTCTTCTGAGAAGTGTGTATTCATCTCAGATGCCTATTTTGCATTGGATCTTTAAATTTGGAAGGTCTAATTTTTTATTTTTCAGTTTTTTATATATTCTCCATCATGATCCTTTGTCTGCACTGGCAAATATATCTCTGGACATTTGGGTTGTCTCTTTACTATTAGTGGTTTCTCTTGCTGTCAGTCAGTAGTTATTTCATATTTGCTTTGTGTGTGATTCCACTGTAGGCACTGAGCTGAAGCAAGAGTGGTGAATGGTGAAGGAAGCAGGACAGTTTGTGAATATGTGGTCTTCGACATGCTAAGAGGGTGGGTCAGGCTCCTTAAAGCCACCTCAAATGTGCTGAATCTTGAGAGGAAGTTGTGAGTTCCTAGAACTAGGACACCCAGCTGCTTTGTTGAGGCTAGTCATGGGACTGAATTGAGTTTCAGGGCAGTGGTATTTGAGCTGCATCTTAAAAGTTATATAGGAGTTTTCCAGAAAGGCAAAGTCAGTCTTGTCCATTGTCACCTATTTTGATCAAAGAAGTTGACATAAAAGGTCACATATCATTAGAGGCTTTGTGGATTTTGGTACAGACAACCCAGCCTGGAAAGCACTGTGCCTATGTGCTTCTTAGTCAACATTTGACTACTTATAGCATCACTAATGTTTTCTTTTTCACTTGGTGCTCAACTGCTACCTATTCTTCTGACTAACATTCTGAACACTGAAGAGAATATTCTGCATATTTAGTACTAGAAGATAATGGTCAACTTACACAAATATAAATGTATTGATAGTTCACAAATCAATCCCAAGTAAGGCCTAAACCCCACAAATGACTTTCCCAACTGAAAAACCACACCTTTTCTTTCTTCTCTTATGCATTTCATGCTCTGATGACCATGTAAGAGGCCAGAAGTGGTTATTTGGTTTTATTTCAGCAGATGTGTAGGTTTGTTTCACAGGTATTTCCTTAGGAAATTAACTTCTGATAGAAAACTCTCCAAACTTCTTCCTGCTGTCTAAATTTAGCTATTATTGATGAAAGCAGGATATATCTTACTGACACAAAGAGGCACATAAATAGAAAAAGTATATTTTAAATGCTGTTTCAAGATTCCAAACTTCGAGCCTGTGCATATCAAAGTGGACCCACTATCATAAGAATTCATTTTTTTTCAATAAACATTTTTAACTCTTCCAAATACATCTTGCATTTAAGTCACTCTTCTTTTTAAAAATTTTTTATTACTTTTAATAAGGGATAACAATATAAGAGTTTCAAAACATGTTAGTAGCACATTCGCAATAGTTGAGAAACTGCATATTGTTGTCCTCACAAATGTTATACAGTACAGGGCAAAGGGTGCACAACTGACAAATTTTCTAATCAATATTGGTTCTGAAGGAAAAAAAGAGAAGAAAAAGTTTTCTCCTCTTTGAATAGGAGGAAGTAGTTGTATACATAGTCCAATGTTTCATAATTGCAGTGGGTTACCAGTGAAACTGGCAATGTTGAAGGCTGTTCATTTAAGCCTCTTACAACTCATCGTACTAACCTAGCTCTGTGTTTTATGCCTCGTAATTAAGCTTTTCTGCTGGGTGATCAAGTATAAGGTAAAGCAAGACCTGTCTAACAAAACTTTCATCATTTGTGCTTTCCAGGATCAAATCTCCTCAGGATTAACTTTGGAACCATATGCAGTGCTTTGTAGAACTGTTGTCAGTGTCAGCCATTGGGAAGAGTCACGGCCAACGCTTGACCAGTTTGCTCTCTGTAAAAGCCTGGGGGAATGTTTTCTCACCAAGTGACTCTCCGTAGGCACACTATACTTCATTTATCCCTTTCGTCTGCGGTCCCATAATCTTGACCAGATAATTTGGGAAACCCATGAGTAATAGGATGTTACAGCACACATTCTCTTATGTTCTGAGTCCTCACTGACCTTGAGATGCTAGAGCCAAAATGATGGCTATCCTTGTAGCCCTTCTTTTTCTCCAATTTTTGGTCTGTTAACTTACATTCTCAACCCTCCAGTAGAAAGGCTTCATGACACAATTACTTCATAACACATGTAATTGAGCTCAACTTCACTGGTTTCTAAATAGCATACATGTTAGACTTAGCTTGACATTGATGTTTTCCTTTAATTACTGATATTCTAAAAAATCTCTACAGATTGTGATAAAAGCATTTACACATTTTTACACAGACATTTAGAAATGTAAGGATGTACAAAATTGCAGCCTGTCAATTTGCCTAGTCTTTTATTCTCAATTAATACCCTTTTTTATCTTTTTATTAACCAATCATGTACTTGAGAGAGAGTATAGCAGTAACTGAGTTTACAATAGAAGCAGCATACATCTGGAAGTCCTGAATGACAAGAATTCCAAGAGTAGTTGTGGTGTTGCTTCAAAAATCTTTGATTTCCATTCAGCTGTGTTATGCATTTCCATTTTTATTTCTTCTTTAGATTTCTTATACTAGGGAGACTATATGATATTTACACATGTAGGTCTGATTTATTTCACTTATGAGTATATGCTCAATATACATCCGTTTATATATGAAGTGTTCCAGTTTATCATTCTTTACACCTGAATAATATTCCATTGTATAAAAATACCACATCTTTTTGAACCATTCTTCAAATGATGGGCATTTTGGTTGTTTCCAAGATTTGGCTATTGCAAATTAGGCTGCTATAAACATAGGTGCACAGATATCAGTATGGTATGATGTTTTCAGTTCTTCTGGAAAAATTCCCAGTAGGGAGATAGCTGGATTGAATGGGATTTCCAGTTCTAGTTTTTTAAGGAGCCTCTACACCGCTTTCCATAATGGTTGCACCAATCTGCATTCCCACCAGCAGTGGAGAAGTGTTCCATTTTCTCCACAGCCTCACCAGCATTTATTGCTGGTTGATTTCTTTATGATAGCCATTCCTTCTGGGGTGAGATGGTATCTCAGTGTTGTTTTAATTTGCATTTCATGGATGGCTAGCAATGTGAAGCATTTCTTCAGGTATTTATAGGCTTGCTCAATTTCTTTCTCTGAAACGTGTTCATCTCAGATGCTCATTTTTGGATTGGGTCTTTGAATTTTGGAACCCTAATGTTTTTTAGTTCTTTACAGATTCTAGATAGAAGAACTTTGTCTGAGTTCTTATTAGTTAAAATCTTTTTGAAATTTGTAGGTTGTCTTTTCACTCTGTTGATAATTTCTTTTGACGTGCCAACACTTCTTAGCTGGAGGATGTCCCATTTGTTGATGCTTTCAAGTGTTAAACATGCATTTTGATTTTTGTCCATGAATTTTTCCTTACCCCAATATCTTCAAGATTTTCTCCCATTTTCTCTTCCAGGAGATTTAATCTTTCTCTTTTAATATTTAGATCTTTAATCCATTTACTTAAGCATGATCTATGGACTAATATGTGATCTATTTTAGAAAATGTACCATGTGCAGCTGAAAATACGTGTATTTTGAAGTGGTTGGGCGGAACACTCTGTATATGTCCACTAAGTCCAGTTGTTCCAAGTTCTAGTACAGTTCTGGTACTTCTTTGCTAATTTTTTGTCTGTTTGACCTATATGTTTTTGGATAAGGGGTTGTTGAGGTCTCCCGTTAAAATTATAGTATTGGATATGAGATTTTTCATGTCCATTAAGGTTTGTTTTATATAACTTGCTGCTCCCATGTTGGGTGCATACATATTTATGTGTTACCTCTTCATCATGAATTTTTCCCCTAACCAATATGTAGTGGCCTTCTTTATTTCATTGGATCAATCTTGGTTTGAAGTTTAGACTGTCTGCAAACAGGATTGCTACCCCTGCTTTTTTTGCTTCTTTGTTTTGTTTTTGTTTTTTTGAGGTGCTGGAGCATGTGGTATTGTTTACCAACCTTTAACTTTAAGCCTATGAGCTTCTTTATGAGTTAAGTGTGTTTCTTGTATACAGCATATTGTTGGGTGTTGATTCCTTATCCACTCTGCAAGTCTACTTCTTTTAATTGAGAGTTGAGTCCACTTACATTGATGGTTATAATTGAAATGTATTGACATGATTGACATGACTTTTATTTGCTACTGTTTACCACTTTTTCCTCCTATGTTTAGTTGGTTACTCTGTTTGGTGGGAACTTTCTGTTCTCATTTGTTGAATTCGGGTTGTTTTGGTCCCTCTAAAATATTTGTTAGAATACTGTGTAGCGTTGGCTCTGATGTCATGAAATTCTTTAGTTGTTCCTTGTCGTGGAAATATTTCACTTCTCCTTTGTACTTGAAGGATAATTTTTCCTGGTATAGTGTCTTGGCTAAAATTTGTTTTCATGGAGGCCTTGAAGCACTCTGCTCCATGCTCTTCTTGACTTCATGGTTTGTGAAGAGAAATCCGCTGTTATTCTGATAGATTTTCCTTTAAATGTGATCTGTTTCTTTTCTATAGCAGCTTTTAGTATACTATTCTTTTGCTAGATTTCTAGTATCTTGACTATTATATGTCTGGGTGTGTTTTTCGTTGAGTTGATGTTATTTGGAGTTTTGTATGCTTCAGTTACCTGAATGTCTAATTTCTTTCTCATATTTGGGAAGTTTTCTGCTATTACTTCTGCCCATATTCTTTTTATATCATTTGTATTGACTCCTTCTTTCTCATTGATTCCTATTAATCTCACGTTGTTCATTTTTACATCATCTTTCAGATGTTGAATTATTTTTTCCTGCATACTAGTTGTTTTTAAGAGATCCTTTCTTATTTTTTTACTGGCTGCGACTGTGTCTTCAAGGTCTGAAACTCTGTCTTCACTTTTGTTCATACGGTTTTGCCAACTTGTGATTGAGATTGTATTTTTTTGTATATCTCTTTGAAACTTTCATGCGATCTACTTCTTTCCTATATTGCTCATTCAGGGAATCCATTGTTTTTCTATTCTCCTCTAATTTTTTATCAATGTCTTCCTTAATAGTATTGAAGTCTCTCATTATAGTTATCCTTTCTCTCTCTGGTTCAGAGATTATTTCTGTTCTGTTCTCTCTACCTTTCTGTAGTTGTTCCCCTACTTTGGATGCTATTAATTTAGACATGTCTTTCTTAACTTCAGATATTATTTTTGCTCTGGTTTCCTCTATATGTTTCTCCAGTTGTTTTTCCACTTCATGCATTTCTTTTTTTACTTGAGATGCTATCTCTGATCTGAGTTGCTCTATACATTTCTGCACTTGTCTACCTCAGATGCTACCGATTCAGAGGTTTTGTCTGCGTGATTCCCATTTTCTTTCATGGTAGTGTCTCTTGTAATTGATTTGGGTGGGCTTGGGCCCTGAGATTGCATCTTACTCCTTGTCATTAGCATTTTGTATGGAAGTGATCTCTGCACTTTGATGAAGTTATATTGTTAGTGTCTATGGGAGTTTGGTCTGGATCCCCCAAGTTGGTTCCCCTCCAGTAATGACTGTGTGTGTGTCGGAGCTCGGGCTGCTGTCTGCTGTGAGGCCCCGTGGGTCGGGACTGTGGGTGGAGTTGGAGCTGTGGAGTTGAGAAGTCCTGCTAGGCTCATGGGCCAGATGGGTTGCCAGAAGAATTGCCAGATGGGTTTGGGATTGAAGCTCGGGCAGGAGGAGCAGAAAGAAAAAAGGAGGCAGGCTGAGGGTCCTTACCATGCAGGCGCATGGGCCAAACAGGTTGCCAGAGGAGATGCCAGATGGGTTCAGGACTGGAATTCAAGCAGGAGGAGCAGAAAAAAAGGGAGAAGTGGGCCAAAGGTCCTTACTTGACGGGTGCACAGGCCAGATGGGTTCAGGACCAAATCTAAGAATTCTTTTTTTTTTTTTTTTTTTTTTTTTGTGGGACCAGGGTTCAAACTCACGACCTTGCACTTGCCCAGCAGGCACTTGTGCCTCGGAGCTATCTCCCCAGCCCCCAAATCTAAGAATTCTTAACTGCTCTGTTCTTGCTTTGTTCCTGGCCACATTTACTTCTGGCTTCTATGAGGCCTGTACTCTGTTCTGCGAGTTGAAAAACTTAGTATGACTAATCTGGCAAAATCGAGAGAGCCTGTCTTCTACCTACCTTCATCTAGCTATTGAGGAAAATAGGAGGGGAAGCAAATGAAAGTGAGAGAAGAGATGGAAGAGGGCAAGAATAAGAAAATTAGAATAGATGGGACAGTGTTTTGTTTCTCTGAGGAAGTCCTTGGGAAACTAGAAGCTCACTGGAGTAGTCAGCAATAGTTGAAAATCCAGACTAGCTGTTCACCCTCAGGTATCTCCAGAGGCCATGCCAGCAATGGAGACCAGGTGATGGGGAGGGAGATAGAGACCAAGCCAAACCAGAGTGCACTTGCCTTGTCTAAAGACAGCAGACCTCCAGCCTCTTGTTATCACATGGATTATAGTCGTACATGGTCAACTTTTGTCTTTTTTCAAGAAAAGCAGAATGCACAGTGTTGCCCCCGTGTCAGGCACGTAATACACCAACATCACGACAACATTGGATGGAGGTATGACTTCCAACATGGCATGAAACACTCACTCATTGCACCACAGTACCATGAAAATATATGAATTTTCACATTTTCGTGTGAAGTTTATAGACTTTAAAAACATTTCTGAGCCAAATAAAACATAAATGTAGGAAGCCATCCATCTATAGCTTCCTCAGTAGGGCTTCGAAGGTCTTCTTTGGTTGATAGAAATCTGGGAATATATTCATTTGCCAAATATTTAAATGAACTCAGCTATTGACAGGACCTTGTCCTTGAGGTGATGAGACTTGGAACCAGAACAGATAGTTGGGAGGAAGTCAGAAAGTAGGAAGCTGTGGGATAAAGAGTGAATAGCAGAAAATTTAGAAGGAAGAGGCTAAGTTACTCCAGGAAAGTAGGACAGCTTTGGTGAAAGAAGACAGAGGACTGAGCTTTGCTCTGGGGCTGAACAGGGTTGGATTGTGGAGCTCTGGAGGATAAAAAGATGTGAGGAGATGGGATTGGGTCTGATGTGTCCAGAACTGTGAGACAGAGCCAGAGGCATATCATCCAATATGGGTTCCATGCCACATAAATGTTTTGTTTTTACATAAAATGTTTGCAAGTGAATAATGCAAAAGAGGTAGTAAAATTGGTCATTTTGTGTCCGTCACAAGCATAAATTTCAAACAAAATTAAAAAGTAGAAGTTCATGTTAGTACCCACCTCATGCTATTCGGAATAGTTGCCTTAAGTACAATTTTATTTATTTATTAATTTATTCATTAATTAATTAATTTATCTATCCTTCTATTTATTTATTTATATTTTAGGGAAGAGTCTATAGTTTGTAGGTGCTTTAATCTGGCCTTAAGTACAATTTTAGATTCTTTTGTTAAAAAAAAAAACAAAACAAAACCAGGAAGCTCAGGTTTAGTACATGTATAACCAAGATGACTGCTAGCTACCAAGCCCTGAATAGTTAGGGCTAATTTAAACACCCAATTTCCTGACATTCTTTTGTTCTTCTTCTAATTTATGTATTTTTTTTTCTTGGCTTTTTTTGGAATTTTAATTTTTATTACTTTTAATAAGAGATAACAATATGAGAGTTTCAAAACATAATTTATGTATTTGGTATAGACTCTACAGGACCTTGCTACACGAATTGCACTCACAGTGATCCTCCCGTTTTCACCCTCCAAGCAGTGGAATTACGGGCATGGGCCACAATGCCCAGTCTCAATGGTCCTTTCAGTGCACCCTGGGGGCAGAGCCAGCATGGCACCTGACATATTTTTAGGTACATGCATCAACATTATTTGCCAGATTGTAAAAGGTTTCCTCAGATACCTCTTTTTTGGTCTGTTCTTCCTGGTCCTCCTAATCAAACAGTACCCCAGATAATTGCTTTGCTGAGCAGTAGTTGTGAATACATTAAGGGGGACAGGGGTAGTACTAGCCTTCCCAATAATTTACATTACAAGAGCAACTCTGATGTGCTCCTTGTTTATAAACGGGCTCCTAAGCAGCTTGCAGGCTTTTAACATCCTGAGAATATTCCTCAATTTGAAAACATTTCTACTATAAGTATTGAACTATGAAATTCTGAGAGAACAAAGTACTTCCTATTTTGGGGGATAGAAAATATATCAAGGCCAGTTGCCAAAAATTGATTGACGAGATTCTAGAATGAAAAAGTTGTTTATACATTAAAAGGATTTACAGTGCAGGATAGCTTGGATAATTGTGCTGTTGATTTCTGCTGGTCTGCAGAAGGGAGGAGTTAATGCTTAAGTCATTTTTCTTTCCTCTCTTCTTTTTAATTTCTTATAACTACCCACCCCCAAATTTTGCATGCTTATTGCTGGTAATCTAAACTAGTTGAAGACAACATTGGGCAATATAACAAACATTGTTGAATTCCTATTGCTTTGTTTAGTGAAATTTGTTATTGTCTATAACCTTTTTTTACTGCTTGTATTCTATTAAAAATTTTAAAAAATAGATTTAGACTAATGTATTAATTTTTTCTGACAACACCCTCACAGAGTTGAGCAGCCAAGAAAAATATTTTAACATTGTCTCCCATGGGATGTGAGGGGCCACAGCTCCAGGACTCTCCAGATAATAAAATTCACAGATGCCTTGATATATTTGTACACAATGTATACATATCTTCCTATATTCTTGAAATCATATGTCAATATAAATATCATATAAGCAGTTATATGCAATCATTTAGGGAGTAATCACAAGAAAAATCTGCAGATGTTTAATACAGATGTAATAAAAATTGTAATGTTTCATTAAACTCTTTGCTTCATAGTTGGTTGAAGCCATGGAGGTAGAACCTGGGGTGTGGAAGGCTGACCGCTACACCATTTCTGTATTTGCTAATAATTCCAATCATTCATTTCTGCCTTGGATCTGCTTTCATGATCTTGCTGTCTAATAGGCTTCAGATTGTGAAACACAGTAATGGATACATAGTGCTTACATGTGTCAGATGCTGCTTTGAGTGTTTTATAATGTTAGACACATATATACTAACTGCTTAAATCTGGACATCCTCATCAGCCAAATCTTATATTCTCATTTTACAGGTGGGGGAGTGGAGGCACACATCGCTAAGTACCCATGGTCACACAGGCATACAGTTGTAGGGTTGGCATGCGAACCAGGGATTCTCTCTCCAGAAACTTGTTTTTAATCATTTTGCTATGGCCACCTGCCTAAGACAATAGGAGCTCAGATCCGACTGGAGTAAACCAGACCTTTCCTGGTTGGTTTTGTCCTAGGCTGATTGCTGTTAGAAGATGAGCTTTCCAGTCTTCTGCCCTCATCTCTTTCATTTCCCACTCCTAAGCTAGATGGCTTCAACTACTGCACAGGAGAGAGCAAATCTGAGTTACTGTCTGGCTTCCTGCCTGTCCCTGCTAGGGTGACACAAGTCACTGCCCTCCTTCATGTATCAAAAACATATGTTTGCATCTCTCTCCATGTTACCTCTCTAGTTCTTTGTCAAAGATACTATGTATCTCCAGGACTTCAAACTCCTTCTAGAGGGCCCATTGTCTGGGCTTGGGACTTTGAAGTCAACTCTTGGACACCGATCTGCATGTAATAAAAGCCAATTGTTTTTATGTGTCCATAGTAGTGGGTTGAGGACATACCTTATTAGCTGCCATGGAAAAGTACTTGAAGGCAGTAGCATTATTTTGTGGTGCAGCAACATTCCCCTCTAAATACATCTGGGAAGAACAATGAAAATAGAACGCATAAAACAGCAGAATATGTGGGGATGGAAATACTTAAAAACGTAGACATAATGGTTGCACAGCATCGTAGACATAATAACTGCCACTGAAGTATACATTTAAAAATAGTGGATTTTCAATTATTTGACTTTTACCTCAAAACCCCCCCAAATAGCTAAATTTAGAATCTATATATATCCTGAACTGACCTTATAGATGGGCAAAGAAGCGGACCCTATTTAGACTTTTCTCCTGTTTCTGAAATCTAAATTATTGTATGTGGCACTTCCAGAAGCAGAATATGAATCCCCATGGTTACTGAAATAAGTTGGCTACTGGGAGCCAAGGGTCTATGTCAGAAGTGCAGAGGCATTGATCTGTGAAGGAGAAAGAATTCCTCTAGCAAAGGCTGCTCAGTAGTCATGAGGGCCTCCCATTAGAAGTGGCATGCGAATGGATGTTGGTCAGCTTTAGAACTTGCTTCTCATTCCGCGGACAGAGGAAAGAGGCAACTGATTGGCCTGAGGACTGTACCAGCCTTCAGTGCCCTGGGTCTCCTATTACCTGCGGGGACTCTGGGCAGCACAGGGCTCATAGACACTCAACAGAAGAGCACAGGAAGTGCATTTTAAGGGTGTTTTTGGTGCTGCACATTAAGGCATGATGTATGGAGCTCCTTTCCAAACTGTCACCTGATGAATACTACCTCAGTGGCAGCCAAATGCTTCCTCAGGTTCTTCTATAAAGGAGACCTCCAGTTTTGTCACCCTATCCTGAGTGCCCTTAGCTATTGTTATTTCATTCCTTTCCTTTTTTTCTTTCATTCCTTCTTCCTCCCTCCCTCCTCCTTTCTTCTTTCTTTTCCTTCCTTCCCTGCTTCCCTTCTTTCACCTTTCCCTCCCTCCCTCTCTTTCTCCCTCCCTCCCTCCCTCCCTCCCTCTTTTTCTTCCTTTCCTTCTTTCTATATTCAGGATTGAAACTATGGCCTTACACACACCAAGCAAACACTCTAGCACTTATCTCCATTCCCAGTCTATTTTTCAGCTTTTTAAGAAATGAAAAATATTGATCAATTTGAAGCATGTACCTTTCCTATAAATGCCATGGCATTTGCACTCCCAGCCTTTGCTGCCTTTAAAAAGTAGTATAGTGCTTTCTGGAGAGAAAAGGAACAGTGTTAATGCCGATAACAAATCCCACAAATTGGCTTTTTGAACTAACTTCTTTATTCATTCAATATGCATTCAAATAGATCTATGAAGTGCCCACTTTGTTGAAGGCAGTGTTCCAAGTATTTTTTCAGCCATAAGCCTACAGACTTGCAGGATATACCTATCTACATCTACATCTATTGGTCTCTATATCAAGTATATAATTTTAGAATGTGAAGACCTATTTTTCCTATTTGGAAAGACATGATAGGCATTTGGCTTTGTGGGGAGAGATGAATCTCAGCAATAGAGCTAAGCAGTCCACTATTTTCAAAAGGTTAGCCTCCTGTTGTACTTATTTAGAAGAGTTTGTACTACAGTAAGGAGAATCCTGATGTTTGGAAGACAGAGTTAAGACCAGAAACATATGAATGCCTGCTGAGACTTCAGTACAATGGCTTCTAAATCAAAATGAAGGAGGAAGCAAAGACTCTGACTTATTCTACCTTCTACATCATAATATTAAATGAAATATTGAGTCTAGAACACATAAAAGCTGACTTGTACCTTGCTGCCATATTCTATAGGACTTACCCTGAACTTCTAGAAAATCTCTTAGAAATCGCATGGATTAATAAAAGATCAGGGTGAGTGGGATTGCCTAGGGCCAGCCAGAAACTCATTTGACCCAGCATCCAGGCCAGCATGTGAGTGAGACCACCCTGGGCCTGCTGGATCCCCATTTGACCCAGAGCCCTGGCCCATCGTGTGAGTGAGATCACCCAGGGACTGCTGGATATTCCTTTGGCCCAGATGTAGGCCCAGCATGTGGGTGAGAATGCCCAGGATCCACCAGAAACTCATTAGATTCAGCATCCAGGTCCAGCATGTGAGTGGAATTTAATCCACCAGACAACCCTGCAGCAGAACTCCCTACAAAGAGGCTAGAGGCAAGACCCACTCAGCTGATCCAGGAGTAGAACAATTTGCCAGAGTGGCACAGCAGGTGCAGCTCCAAGGGCCACAGCAGGAAGAAGTAGAGCAAAGCAGGCAGACCCAAGCCACAGCCACACGATTGAACTTGGTAGATCCGAACCTGGTGCTAAGATAAGAACTCTACCAGAGCTCTACATTAATGCTCAGAACAGTGCTATACAAAAATGACAAAGAGAAGGAGCAAAATACATACCCAGGCTTCAAGCCCACCCAGAACAAGTGCAGGAGATAATGGCATGGAAGAAGTTGGGAATCACACACCTGAAATCTCTGAAATAATAGCATCTGATGTAAAAAAAAAAAAGAACTGCAGAAAGTTGTAGAGGAAATCAGATAAGAAATAAATTCTGAAGTAAAAACAGAAATGATAATGATAATGAAAGAAGTACTAAATGCTTCTAAAGAAGACACTGATTAAAAAAAGTACAGGAGAATAGAAAAATGATGAAATCTTTGAATGAGCAACATAGGAAGGAAATAGGATTCATGAAGCAGATTTAAAAGTGCTATATACAAGCTGGCAAAACCATTTGAGTGAAAGTGAAAATAGACTTTCAGACCTTGAAGACACCATTGCAGCTAGTGAAAAGGCAAGAAAAGATCTCTTAAAGATAACTAGGATGCAGGAAAAAATAATTAATCATCTGCAAGATAATTCAAAGATGAACAATGTAAGACTAATATTAATAGGCATCATGAGAAAGAGGGAGTCAATATAAGGATATAAAAAGAATATGAGCAGGAGTAATAGCAGATATCTTCCAATGGGGAAACAATCTGACATTCAGGTAACTAAAGAATATAGAACTCCAAATAATATCAACTCAATTAAAACCAAACCCAGACATAGAATAATCAAGATCCCAGAAACTCAGCACAGGAACAGTATGCTAAAAGTTACTAGAGAAAAGAAACATCACATTTCAAGGAAAACCCATCAGAATAATGGCAGATTTCGCTTCACAAACCATCAAGTCAAGATAATCAAGGAGCAGAGTACTACAAGTCTTGCAAGAAAACAAATTCCATCCCAGACTGCTATACCCTGCAAAACTCTCCCTCAAGTTTAATGGAGAAGTGACATACTTTCATGGTAAAGAACAACTAAAGAATTTCATGATGACAAAACCAACCCTATACAGTTTACTAAAACATATTCTAGAGAGAGATCAAAATGACCACAACTCAATGAATGAGAACAGAAAAAACCCACCAAATATGGCCAACAATGAAACACAGAAGAAAAACAAGTATACAACAGCAGACTTTTAATTATTCTTTTGCATGCAGCAGCAGAATATGTCCACTAGTGTATTCCACAAATGGACTTCTCCTGGACCCTATGAATCATGATTCTATCTGGGTCTACAAGGTGGATATCAAGGAAATAGCAGTAGTTCAGTCCCACAAGTGACACCTGCCCACCAGTAAGCGTCATGGACACTGTCCACATCCACGACATGCTAAAACTTTGTGCAATATCCTATCCTCAAACTGTTAGAAGTTCTGGTCATATATTTGCCATTCTAGTCTTTGTGTTATGTTTTATTCTTAGTAATTCCTTGCTATTATGAAAGTTTTTCTCTTAGTTGATATTTTTGTATATATTGATGTATTCAAATGTATGAGTACTCTGAATTGATCACAGGTTCATCCACGTTGATACACAACATTCTGGCCTCTTAGGTCGACTCATGATTTAAATTTTTGAATGTTATTTTGAAATATTTAATCTAATTTTAAATTAAGTAACATTTAATTAATTGTCTGAATAGTGTTTAACTGTAAAAAAAAAAAGGAAGAGATCATGCCCTGGAATGGACCATGAAAATGCTCTCCAAAGTGTCCTATTAGAATACAAATCTTGTGTTCATTAAAAAGTATTGACTAGGCCATGTGTAAGCATCTGATCCTATTTAAAAAGAAGAGAATGTTTAAGAAAGAAATGTGGAATTTCTTCTTGTATGGAAATTTGCTTAAGAAATGTTGCCAACTTTTTTGGCAGTCATACACTTTTTGCTGAAGTCTGTGGACATAAGTGCAAATGCCAACTTTGCTGAACTTCATTCAGTATGTATCTATTTATGTATTCACCTCTTCCTATCTATCTTCCTTTATTCTTTCAAGAATTCAATTGAAATATGATATATGCATGATGGCATATTAGGTATTTGTGACAGCTAAGCTTAATTGTCAACTTGATGAGTTTGGAGTTGCTTAGGAGATGAGAAAGCACATTTCTGGATGTGTCTGGAAGAGTCATGAAGGAATGGCCTTGAAATCTATATTTAATCCTTGTCCCCTTTCTTTCTGGCACTTTTCTTCCTCCTTGTTCTATTTCCCGGCTACCATGAAATGAGCAGTATTCCTTCATAAGCTCACTAAGTCCCCCACCATGATGCTTCTGTTTTTGATCTAGCTGGATATGGGCTGAATCCTCTGAAATCAAGAGCTAAAGAAATCATTTCCTCATTTAAGTTGAGCATAGCAGGGATTTGTTTCTAGTAACAGGAAATCCAACATTTTACAGAAAATTGGTGTTAAAGAAGTGGGGTTGTTGTTCTGAATACATTTGACTGCATGGTTCAATGGTGTTTGAACTCGTTTGGGGAGGAGTTTGGAAATATGGATTAGAGAAGCTCTAAAATGTTGTAGAAGATAGACGTGAGTCTATTCAGATGTCAGAAGACTAGAATTACAATAGATATGTAGGCAGTTAAGGCCAGGCTCATGAGATTTCAGGTTATACTGGGTAATAGGCAAGCAGCCATATGTGCTACATTCTGGCAAAGAACTTGTGAACATTTTGAATCTTTGTCTTGAAATTTGCAGAATCTTGAATTTAAAAGCTATGAACAAGTTGATCTGGTGGATAAAGTTTCAACTTCTGGACCATAGCATGGGTACTTCTGGCTGCTTTTAACTAGATAGTGGAAAAAGAACAAAAAGTAGAACAAGAACTATGTGTAAAGTTGAGGCCAAAGGAGTTTTGGTTTCTGAAGAAACTAGTACTATTAAATAAAAATACCATAGTGATATCTGTGCACCTATGTTTATAGCAGCCCAATTTGTAAATAGCTAAATCTTGGAAACAACCAAAATGCTCATCATTAGAAGAATGGTTGAAAAAAATGTGGTATTTTTATACAATGGAATATTACTCAGCTATAAAGAATGATAAGCTGGAAGACTTCATATATAAATGGATGTATATTGAACATATACTCATAAGTGAAATAAACCAGACCTGCATGGCTTATGGTATAGTCATATAATCTGCCTAGTATAAGAACTCTAAAGAAGAAACAAAAACTTAAGGGCATAACACAGCTGAATGTGTTACGGATTAAACAACGAAGTTATTGGAAGCAGATAAGAGAGGAAACATAGCAGGAGCAAAACCATGCACTTATGTACAAAGAATGAATCAGATATTGGTCCTCAGAACCTTCAAAAGGTTCATCAGATTGGTCATAGCACCATGCAATGCTAAAACTATGCTTGAAATGCATGTCATTCTTGTCTTTTTGATGTATAGTGCTCCCAATGTAAACCCAGTTAGTGTTACACTCTCTCTCAAGTAAATGATTGGGTAACAAAAAAAAAAAAAAAGAGTATTATTGGAGAATAAGAGACGGGGCCAAATGCCATAGGCTTGACAGGCTACATTTTTGTACATCCTTGGATTTCTAAATGTCTGCATAAAAATTGTGTAACTGCTTATATCACATTTTATGGAGAGTTATTAGAATATCAATGATTGTCAGAAAAAATTAATTCCAAGCTAAGTCAAAGAAGTTTGATATTTAGAAAGCCAGTGATGATAAGCTCAATTACCTATGTTATAGAGTAATAGTATCACGAAGCTTTTCTGCTGGAGGGTTGAGAATGTAAGTTAACAGACCAAAAATTGGAGAAAAAAGGGCTATGAGGATAGCCAATATTTTGGTCGTAGTCCTTCAAGGTCAGTAAGGATTCAGGACATAAGAGAACCTGTGCTGTAATATCCTATAACTCAGAGGTGTCCCAAATTTTTCTGGTCAAAGAGATTATGGGACCTCAGAGGAAAGGGATAAATGAACTATAGTGTGTCTAAGGAGAGTCATCCAGAGAAAAACATTCTCTCAGGCTTTCACAGAAAGCAAACTGGCCAAGCAATGGCCGTGACTCATCCCGAAGGCTGACACTGAAAACAGTTCGACAAAGCACTGTACATGGTTCCAAAGTTAATCCTGAAGGGATTTGACCTTGAAAGATACAAAAGATGAATGTTTTGTTATACAGGTCTTGCTTTAACTTGCCCTTGATCACCCAGCAGAAAAGCTTAATTATGAGGCATGAAACGCAGAGCTAGATTGGTGTGATGAGCTGTAGGAGGCTTGGATCAATAGCTTCCAACGTAGCTAGTTTCACAGGTGACCCACTGCAATTGTGGAACGTTGGACTGTGTATACATCTGCTTCCTCTTAGTTCAAAGAATTGTTTTTCTTTCCTTGCCAATGTCAATTGGAAGGTGTGTCATGCCCACACCCCGTGCTCTGTATTACTATTATGAGGACAATATGCAGTGTGTCAGTTGTTAAAAAAATAATGTTTATTGAAAGTATTAATGTTTAATTGTTTGATCAATCTTATATACCTATACTTATTAATGTAAACTGATCCATTGATGAAAATATGTAAAATAACCATTGTTAAATTTTTCTGGTTTTGAAATTCTGTACTGTATGTACTCTTACTTGTTACTGTTTTTCTATCTTTGTTTCTGCTATTTTTAGTGTTTAAAATAAAAAAATAGCCGGGCATGGTGGCGCACGCCTGTAATCCCAGCACTCGGGAGGCTGAGGCAGGAGGATCAGTGACAGTTTGAGACCAGCCTGGGCTACAAAACTGAGCTCAAGGCTAGCCTGAACTGTACAGCGAGACCCTGTCTCAAAAATACAAAATAAATAAATACATACATACATACATACATACATAAATAAATAAAATAAAAATAAAAATAAAAAATACCAGGTATTTTGAACTAGGACAAGATGAAAGATGCCTTGGGGGTTATCTCAGGAATCAGGAAGATATCCTACACTACCACTACCATCACCACCACCACAGGTGGTGCAAAAATGTAAGCTCTTATTTGAGAAGAGTGTTCCTTGGGTATCAGTTTGAAAACAGCCTGGGATTTGGTTTCCCAGGATTCATTTCATCATGCTCAACTGTCAAGGCATTCCAAGACCACTGGATCTGTAGTTTGAATGCAACTGGCTGCTGCTTGAGTGGGCAGTGGACAATGATTTCATTCACATAATACAGGTTATTCAGGGATGCAGAATACAGGAGTTTTGTGGTCCAGAGGGCTTATTTCCAGATTTCAGTTGAAATCCTGAAAGGCCAGACAATGTGCTCTCAATGGGGTAAAGTATACAACTGTAGCAATGAACCTGAATGTTCACTGGAGAGCTGAGGAAATTGAAGTTGCCAGGAAAGTGTATCTGCTGAGGAAAGCTGTAGGCTGAAAGTGTAATCAGCCAAAGAAAGACATGTAGCTTCAACCAGAAATATCCTAAAGCTGGGACTTTCCAAGGCCTTTTAAGCCCACATATACCAGTGCTGAATGTGGAGATGCTGAACTTAATGTCTGCCATGTTGAGTTTCAATATTTTGGTCCATTTCCTTTCCAACCCTCAATTTCTCCTTTTGAGAATGGGAATGTTTACCCTGTGCTCTTGTGTCTTGCAACTAAGTAACTTGCTTTTTGAACTTTACAGAAATTCATAGCTAAGTGTTTGTCTTAAATCTTGGAGAAGTCAGTAATCTACACTTTAAAGAAATGGTAGAATCTTTGAGACATTTGGAAGGGATGACTACATTAAATAACAGTTGTGCCATGTTAAGTGGAATCTTAAATTTATTTGGACATTAAGTATGGTTTAAGCAAATATGTATGGGTGTCAAGTTGACAAGGGGTGGACTGTGGTTTAGCTTAATTGACAACTTGACTGGCTTCGGAATCATACAATAGATGAGTAAAACATACTACTGAACCTGTGTGGGTGGGTCAAGGCACAACCTTAGGACCTGTATCTACCCCTAGGCCCCTTTTTCTCTAGCATTATTCCCTTGATGTGCTTCCTGATCACTAGGAGATGAGTAGCATTCTTCTACTAAGCCCATGTGCCAACATCTTTCTGCCTTGGAGTGAGATTACCATGAACTAAATCCCCAATAACCATGAGCAAAGGAAATCATTTCCTTGTTCAAGTCATGGGTACCAGGTATTTGGTTTCAGCAACAGGAAAATTAACCAATACAGTATTATAGATGATGAATAGATAAATAAAAATGTAGTTCCTACATTTTCTCTCTATAAATGGTACTTAAAAGGAAAGTTTATTAATAGTAATCAGGGGATAGGTGATAGATGGGATGAAAGGATTACCAAAAGAGAATTTAAAGGGTATAATAGAACAGTAGAAATTATACTCTTTTCTAATAAGTGCTTGTGAGTCTTTACTTTCATAATCTTCACAATATCACTATAAAATATTTTAATATCTTATCTCCTTTAATGATGCTCAGAGTCATGCAGCTAGTACTTGAGTTCCAGAAACTGGACACAATTCTCATGTATTTGGCATTCTGCCTCTGCATTACAAAGAGGAAGGCTAAAATAATTGAGACCTCACAGAAGGTGGAGATAACAAATGCACAAGTCATTGCAGGATGAAGGAACACCACAAGCAAGGAAACACAGATGGGAATGTCTAAGGTACATGCAGCAAATAGTAATCACTTCATAAGGCTGAAATAGAATATTTCAGCTAATACTTGGAGAAGGAAGAGGGACCTTATCCTTGAAGATAAGGCTAAGGACTCTTAGATTATTTGGCAAAAAAAAAAAAAAAAAAATATATATATATATATGTGTGTGTGTGTGTGTGTGTGTGCGCTATTAAATATTTATAGGCATTAGGGAAATTAGACAGTGAAATGTCTGGAATAATCTAAGTGTATGATTTGCCAAATCAGAGAATGTTACCATCAAAACTAAAGTATTTATTCTGAGTATCTATGAATCAGAGCTAAATATGCCCCAAGGTAAGTGTGTACTTTATGCAAATCACACTTACCCCAGAATCATTCAGATTCTCTTCTGTGGTCAGAGGCCATCCAAAGTATCCCCTGTGCTAACTCATTGGTTAATTTAATTGCCTGCCCCAATGTCGTGTCCTTTATACTTAATGTAGTGTCTACTGTGTTAGACATTCAGAAAATATTTCAAGAATGAGTTAATAAATAAACATTTATGAACCTCCAAAACAAGGGAGCTGGACTTTAACCTTCACAGAACCTTCTAGTTCAAGTATTCTGAATCTATAAAATCATTTTCAAACTTTTGTTTAATAATTTGGCTCTTGACTATCTTGTAACAGAGTTCTGAAAAAAGTTGCACCCTGGAGGAAAAGATTTGAACTATTAAAGAAAGGAATCTATTTTCCAGAAGCAAATAAAACTGCTTTCTTTGACTTTCATGATCCCATAAAGGCCAAAAAATTGAACCCTTCTGTCACATTGTTCTACTGCCATACATTACTTGGCATTCTAACTCTCTGTTCTTTTTCTAAACTACCTGCCATTAATGCTATGACTTCAATTATATAAAAATATATTAAACAGGGAAGATAAGATAGCTCAGAGGACTAATCCCCTGCTTAGACAAGCTCAGAGGCTGGAGTTTGATTCCTAGCACCACCTGCAGCACTGGTCCCATCCCCAGGTGTACTGAGCTGGCCATCAAGACTGGGTGCACTGATACACACCTATAATCCCAGCGCTGAGTAGGCTGAGACAGGAGGATCACTATGAGTCTGAGCTGTGTAGTGAGACCTGTACCAAATACATAAAAAGGAAGTCTAAATCAGACTTCCTTCCCTTTTTGCTTCCTTCTTTCCTTCCTTCCCTCTTTTCCTTCCTCTTTTTCTTTTATCTTATATTCACTGAGCACCTATCATCATATTTCATTAATCCTAAAATATACATCTCCAGCTATTGTACTATAATTAGCACACTTTTGTCAATGGCTTAGTATAATTTCTTTTGCCAGTTTTTTTTTTTTCTCAGCAGAACATAAACTAATGTTACCTTACAACTGATGATGTCTTAGGATGAAAGTATGTCCCAGCAATTACATTCAGTGAAATTTTGTGGTTTGAACTCATGTCTCTTTTTTTAAAAGGTGAATGTGACTTTTCATTTTCTCTAGGAAAATCTGTAGTTCAAACAATTGAACACTAACACCTTCAATAAACATTAATTTTTTTTAACAGTTGACACACTGCACATTGTCCTCACAATAGTTATACAGAGCACAGTGTGTAATCAATCTTATACACTGATATCTATTAATCTAAACTGATCTGATGATGAAAATATGTAATATAACCATTGTTAAATTTTTCTGGTTTTGAAATTCTGTACTATATGTAAATAAATAAATAAATAAATAAATAAATAAATAAATTTTTTAAGTTTAAAAACATCTGTAGTTCAATAAATGTATAAAATTCCCCCCAAATAAAATGCCAAAAATATGTATTGTTTTCTTATTCTATACTCTATAAGTCACTCTGTGAAGGGATTATATTGGAAGTTTCTTTAAAAAATCAGGTGACAAGGTAGATAGTTCAGTTGGTTTTATCTTTGAAAGACATGCTTTATGCTTTATATACTTTAATAATATGCACCCAAACACCTTGCTTACCTAATGCAATTTATTCTGAGTGTGTATATATTTAGAAATGCAAATGACATTAAAATTTATAAGTAGAAAAATTAAAGATAATTTTTTTTTTAGGGAAGAGTCTACAGAGTGTGTTTAGGATATCACTACTGGATTGGACTTGGACTCCTAGTGATTGCCTGTTTACAGCCTCCCAAGAGCTGGGATTACTTACATGTCCCACCACACCCAGTGTCAATTGCCATCTCAGCATGTCCTGGGGGCAGGGCTGGTGGGGCATTGGGGGATCAAACTCCGGTTGCTGCATCTACCTAAGCAGGCAATTTAATCTGCTGAGCTATCTGGTCAGCTCTGAAGCATCACATTTTGAAGAAGCTTTGCACTAATTTCTTTGGTGGGCTGAAAGAGTATACAAGTTCAAGTGGTAGCTTTCAGCCTGAAAAACAACTTACAATATGTAGGAGGCTAACATTCCTTCATATGGTAAATATTTATTGGGTATCTTACTGTACCATGCATTGATAGGAATACATGATAGTGGTAAGCAGGACATGTGGGAACACAGATAATAATAAAGATCAGTATAAAAATAACAACAATGAGAAAAGCAAGTGATGAAAAAATAGAATTAATTAAGAAAATCACCTCTGAGGAGGTTCAACTTGAAAGATGAAAAGCCAGGCATGAGAAGAACTATAGTAACAGCCTTTAAAAATTAAATTTATCCTTTGATTTTGCCTCTCCCCTTTGGATTATCCCTGTCATTCTGAGTTAATTCTGGAGCAACTTTCCGCTACGCTAAGTTACAAAAATGACCACAATAATCTACCACTGTGAGAGGCACATCCTTTGAGAGACAATTCTTTGCCCATGGGAGAGAAGTCCATCACCCTACCAATTCTGTATTGCTGGGCTTATCATTTTCTTTGGCCAAAAAGGCTGAGGCAGAAGTGTTTTTTAGAACCTTTCAAAGTTTTGTGAAGTCCTAGGGCCAATTGGCTAGAAGAGAAACCATATGGAGATAAGTCCGGATCATCCTGGAGGTCATAGATTAAGCCATCATAAACCAGCTAGCTCTGGCAAGTACTCTCACTCCCCAGTTACAGATACATGGGCAAGCCTAGTTTACACTGGCTGAGCTTGGCTCAGACCAGAATTGCTCAGCTGAATGTAGCCATGATTTTAGGCTTGCTAAAATCAAGAATTAAATAAATTGTTGTTTTAAGCCATCTAAGTTTAGAAATGGTTTGCTATATAGACTAAGTTAAATGATACATAAGCCAATCATTCTTAGTGTTTGAGATTTTAACTGCCACTTCCATCAAATTCATGTTCATTAGGCTGAGGGTAGCAGAAGAGATCAGCCTAGACTTGCCCTAGAGAGTCTCCAGCTGCTGTGATTGTGTAGGAATTAAACTCGCCCTCTTGGGATGTCTGGATGGGAAGCAGGAAGTACAACCTCTTGTCAGAAAGTTGGACATAAAGAACCTAGTGATCACGTCCTTACCACTTTTTCCTTAATAAATAGTGAATGTATGCATTTTATGAATTTGGGACAGGTTCTACAGGGTGCACGGGGTGTATAGGGTCTTACTACGTAGATCAGACTCCCAAATTCTTGGGATTACAGGCACAAGCCAGCACACCCAGTCTCAATCACTGCCCCAGTGTGCCCTCACGGTAGGGCCAGTACTGCATGCCTCGAATTCACCTCTGCTGCTTTGCTCTGCCAAAGCAGGAGCTCTAGTCTACTGAGCTATCTGGCTGGTCCATGAAAATAATTTTTAAAAACTGATTTTGGGGAGGAGCAGGGTCAAAATGAGAGAAAATTTAAGAGAAAGAGCACAAGTGTTGAATGCCAAAGGCCCGAGTTTAAATTCTACTTCTTAATCAACCTCTCTTCCAAGCTACAAGCTGTGAATTTTGTAGCAATTTACTTCATTTCTACAGCCTCAGATCCTTATTTTCAAAAGACAGGTAATAAAACTTTCTATGAATGAGCCTGGAGCGTCTGTCTAGGCTCCTGGTAGTGCCTAGCTGCCTGGCTGCTGCTACTAAAGTTCTGAAATCCTTCAGTACTGGCCCTTATCTTCACCCTCCCTGGAGTTCATAGTGGCTGGGCGTCCCTAGAAGTATATCATTTTATGAAGCTTTATTATACTGTGTAAAGATTGGTGTGTCATTCTTAAAGCTAAGGTTTGAGTGTCTTGACACCCAGTCAAAGTTCATGTTTGCAGGGCATGAGAACTTCTTCCCTGTTATGCATCCTATGATTAGCATGAGAAACTCACTGCAGGTTGAAATCTGACATTGGAGTGATATTATGAATTCAGAATTTTCCATCAAAGTAGGTAAAACTTTGCTTATGATTAGGTTAAAAAAATCTTAAAATCTTCAGTTGAACTGTGTTGGGGATGTGTATGCTTACTTAAATTGACACCTTTTTATTGCATGTCTTGAAATTAACTTTGACAATTACCTGATGTTTACTCTATATCGTGTAAAATACAAAATAGAGTACAAACAGTATATTCATGAAATAAGAATACAACATTAAAAAGGAGTAACATCATTATTTTATGTAACATCCTTATAAAAGAGTAATTTCTATCACTTAGCCATTGGGATTATGTTGAAATAGAGTTTGAGATAATAAGTGCATGGCTACTATCAAATGACAGCTTTACATCATCTTTTAAAAAGAACCTCTAGTGGTTTCCCCAGGTCTCTGGTGCTTGGAGTCTGGAAATAGCAATCAGAATCTAAACAAAAACTCATGGTGCTGTCATCTTACTGCTGATGATCCTTTCTAGGTCAGGCTTACTGGCTCTTTTCTTTCCTTCTGCTAAAATTTTTAGTGGTTAATTAATCCCCTAAGCTCCCTGGGATAAGGAAAGGTTAAGCAAAAGAACTAAAAGGAGTTTTGTAAATGTATAAGCACATTTAATATCTTTTTAGTTTTATTAAAAAGCAGTCTAGCTTCTGATGTGACCAAATGGAGATGAACTTGGTCCTCAAGTTCTTTAGCAGGAGCTTCCCAGATGGACTCTTGACAGCTGGTGTTTGGGGAAAGGCTCAAGGCCTGCAGGTTGGGATATTCTCCTGGGCTAACCCCACCTCACAGTGAGTGGGGGCAGGAAGGAACTGGGTTCTGTTGGGTGTGTAATAGGCACTGCCTTCCCTAGCTGTTCTGCAGAAGGCCCTAGTACTTCACACACGAAGGCAGGCAGGAAAGTGCTCCCTCTGGCGAACTCCATTCTTCCTCAGAAGCTAGGAAGCAGATCTGAGCAAGGAAGTAACCATGGACCTTTCGTAGAAACTCCCCACCTCTCCTCTCTTTCCTGTTTGCTGCCCCTCCAGCTTCCCTCACCACAGCCCTCCCCACCCATAGGACTGAGCGGTAAGATTGACTTACATAGTAATCCTGATCTAGACCTTTCCTCCCAATCAGATGTAACTGTCCAAGCGATACCTAGGAATTATAATTTTAAAAATTGATTTTAGCAGTAATATTAAGTTAAAGAAAGAAAGCATTCCTTTGATGATTTTACTACAGCATATTGATTTAGTTTGATGCAGTTGGCATGTTTTGAAAGGAACAGGGAATTATTCCAGACTATATGTTTTATTGGGGAATTAGTTACTATCGGGCATATGGCTTCCTCAATGACAGGAAGCCGGCTGGTTGATATACAGCGACACCAGGAGCATAGGGGCATTATCTCTTGGCTCACAAAGATCATACAAATGCTGTTTCACTCCCAGGATTCTTGTAGATGTTAATCGGTATTAAAACCAGCAATACATACTGCTTTTTAATTTTGTTTTTGGTAGTTAAAATCTAAGGTTTTAAAAAATTAATGTCTCAGGAAGAAATTTCAAAAATAAACCTTGCCATTGCTATGGTAACTAGCTCTTCAATAAGCTGAAGGAACTGCAAGTAATGGGACAAAACAGGAGGAGAACAAGGTGGAGAGAAGTTCTCTTCCCTTTCCCGTCCAAGGTGGGTCCTTGTCGATCCTTCTTGCACTCAGAAAGAATCAGATCCCCTTTAACTTGCACACTTTAATAATAATTCAGTCTCATCTGTATACATTACTTGTATCTGAACATCTCCTCTTTCTGCCAAAAATTTATAGTATTGGTATATGTCCCAATCCAAAATCTCACTGTTAGAACTCAAATTTTCCAGTCTCTCAGTTAGCCTCATTTTTTCCACTGGAATGCCTTCATTTTTTTCCAGTTTGTCAGCAACTGTGAATAGAAACAAGCCAGAAAATAGCTAGAAAACATGGGCTGCAAACGATGACAGTCAATGTAGAAGAAACATTATTAGGCTTATTCTGCTTAAATCTGCAGAAATCTGTTCTAGTAACAGGGCAGATCCATCGGAAATGGAAGTTTGTGATCGTTTTGTTTATTTGGCTCTGAGAAAAGTGCAAGGAACCTAGTTATTCTCTGTACCCATACACATATTATTCACATATAGACATAGTAATTCCACATTCTTTAAGGATGTGAAATGATTTTGTAAGACAATTTAAATTCAAAAGTAGGTTTGTCCTCTTCCTTTTCTTAAACCCTCATAGCTTCACAGGCACAGCTTCAGGTGTATCATAGATTAAACAAGTTGACTTGACTTTATTTACTTCTTTTTTTAATTACTTTTAGTAAGAAATAACAATGTGACAGTCTCAAAACACGTTAGTAGTACATTCCCAATAACTGATACAGTGCATATTGTTGTCCTCGTAGTAGCTATTTAGAGCACAGGATGCAGACATGATAATTTTTCTAATCATTATTGATATAAAAATTTCTTTTCGCTGGGCGTGGTGGCTCA
>PVJA010007551.1:0-13469 GCA_004027025.1 Myocastor coypus | reverse complement strand
CTGACACTGACAATAGTGCTACGAAGTACTGTACATGGTTTTAAGGTAAATCCTGAGGGGATTTGACTGACCATGGGAGATACAAAAGTTACATGTTCTGTTATACAGGTCTGGCTTTAACTTGCCCTTAAGCGCCTAACAGAAAAGTTTATTTACTTCTTGAAAGACCTCCATTTAAAGCTCTATTATATAATCTGCTTCACTGATGTTGTAATATGAAATGTTGCATACAACTTTGAGAGCGATCTGTGGAACATTTTTTAGCCTTATGGTCTATTTTTTTTGTAGATAAGTCATAGGGTAATAGAATAATGATTGTCTGGCTTGTTCTTAAGTGCAGTCACAGATCTTTCCAAAGTACCTATCTTATATTCCTTTCATTAGAAAATTTAATAAACTATCTCATTTTCAAATTGGATCTATGGTAAATACTTAGTATTTATTGTTTCTGATTTCCAGAAATGAACGCTGCAAGAACAAATGAGACAGAAACATTTGAAATGTATAACATGAAAAATAAAAGATAGCCGGGTGTGGTGGCTCACGCCTGTAATCCCAGCACTTGGGAGGCTGAGGCAGGAGGATCGCTGCGAGTTCGAGACCAGCCTGGGCTACAAAAGTGAGCTCAAAGCCAGCCTGAACTGCACAGTGAGACCCTGTCTCAGAAAGCCAAAAAAAAAAAAAAAAAAAAAAAAAAAAAAAAAAAAAAAAAGATAAATACAGGATTTAAAACATTTTGAGGGCCAATGAGACAGCTCAGTAGACAAAGGCAAGTTCAGGAACTGGAGGTTGGATTCCCAGCACCCCATGCAGCATCAGCCCCACCTCCAGGGATGCTGAGCTGGCCATCATGTCTGGGCATGGTGGTGCATGCCTGCAACTCCAGTGTTGGAGAGGCTGAAAACAGGAGGATCACTGTGAATCTGAGCTGTGCAATGAGACCCTGTACCAAAATCAAAAGTTAACTAAAAAACACAAAGATTTAAAACTTTTTGAAAAATAACAATGATGAAGTCATTATCATATTAAAAGAATCAAATTATAGCAGGTATTAAAAATAGGGACTCAATATTACCATAAATTTATGGCATCTCGTACTGATTTTTTAAAGATTTATTGGTAAGATTGTTCCATTCCTTTTTATTTTTTATTTTTGGCTGTTTGTGCTCTTGCCGTACTGGGGGTTGAACCCAGAGTTTTGCACATGATTGGTAAATACTCTGTCACCATCTGCCCATTCCCAGACCCGCCTCTGTTTATCTTACAGTATATTTTGAAGATGACTCACTATAATCTGCCACCTTCTTGTAGTGAGTTAGGGCAGTTTCACAATCCTGTAGAACGTTGATTCCTGACAAGTATCTGTACCCCTAAAATGAAAATATATATACTCTTAATATTCAGATTACCCTTTTAAATAATATGTCTATATTATATCTATCTTTTAAATAATATATCTATTATATATTAAATAATATATCTATAATATTTAAGTTACAAACCAAAATCATCTGGGACATCATACTTCCTCCAGCGCTTCCAAAGGTATAATATATCAGTGCCTAAAATTTAAATATATACATATTGGTTATCTAGATTTGAAATTCAAGCAAATTATTATTTTTTTCCATAAGCCCAGCAGTGAATTTTTTTTATTAGTACATAGGCATGTAGTACATAATGGTTATTTTAATCATGGAGGAGTGTTACATGTATGTAACATATCTTAATTCTTTCTTTTCCGTTTCTTTCTTTTGTCCTCCTCTCTTCTCCACTTCCATCCCTTGATTCCTTTCCTTTTGCAAAAGATATATCTTCCTGTTTCCTATTATCTTCTATTTTACTGTATATTTACTGTACTTTGGTTTCTCATATAAGAAAAATCATGCCATTGTGTTTTGGTTCTGTTTTGAAACAGGGTCTCACTGTATAGTTCAGGCCTGCCTTAAAAACACTATGTAGCCCATGCTGGCCTTGAACTCATGGCAGTCTTTCTGTGTCAGACCCCAGAATGCTGGGATCAGAGGCATGCACCACTGTTCTTGGCTATCATGTCATATTTAAGCTTGTGTGCCTGATTTATTTCACTTAATGTTAGGGCCTTAAGATGTATCTACTTTGCTATAAATGACTCAGATTTCTCCTTCTTTATGCACAGCAGTTCTCCATTGTGAATAAATAACTTTCTTTTTGTATTTTAGGGAAAAGTTTACAGAATGTTCAAGGTCTCACTACTAGATCAGAATTATAATGATCCACTTGTTTACAGCTTCCCAAGAGTTGGGATTACAGTTGCGTGGCACCATGCCCAGTCTCAATTGCCGTCTCAGCGAGTCCCAGGGGTGGAGCCAGCACAGCAGTCTTGGGGATTGAACACTCAGCCCCTGAACCTGCTGGAAGGTGCTTTAGTCTGGTGAGCTATTTGGCTGGCCCTAACACACCTTCTTTATCATTCATCTGTTGATGAACATACAAGCTGCTTCCAAGATTTGGCTGCTATGAGTTGTGCTGTGGTAAACACGAAAAAAACACAGAACACTGTACCATGATGTGTTTAATTCTTTGGGGAAGAGACCTAGAAGTGTAATAGCCCAGTAATGAACATTAAAATACCACAAAATTAGAATAAAATAAAATACTACAAAATAAATCCCAAACTTTACTTTGCTCTGTTAAGAAAGATGCCTCTTAAACTTATCTAACGAGTCTGTACAAAGACCTTTGTATACAATATTTAATCGCATGAAATCTCTGTAAGATTACTTACCTTCAATCAAGAACCTGGAATATGACACATTAAGAAAGCTGATGTGGAATAATGCTAAATTTTGTGTTGAGTTGGTGCTTTCAACCACCACAGTAGAGGTAACCCCTTTACTTAAAGAGTAGATTTTAGTCAATGTCATTTTGTTTTTTAAAACAAAACTAGTTTTGCTACAGAAAAAGCAAGTATTAACTTTACCTTGGCTTGATCATATTCCATTCCTATTCCATAAGAAGACAAAAATCCTAATGCCTAAAGAGCAAAAGGAAAAAAGTGAAACTCAAATCAATTTATTTCACAATTTTTCTTATCTGTCATGATAAATGACATTTTAAATCTGCTCCATGATAATTTGCATTCATTTATTCTTATACCATAACAAAGTGCTTTTTAAAAAATAATTTGGAAAAGGTCATAGTAGTGAGAGAATTATATATATGAATATAGGTTGGTTATTACTATAGAATAAAATTTAAAATATAGCATTACAAATCAGTGATTTTTATGGGTTTTCCTCTCTTAGAAGTAAAACACTTTTCCTCATTATTTCAAAAACTGGATGTGCATTTTTAAATTTGCATTTTTAAAAATAAAATGGAATTAATATGAAATGCCTTAAGTAAGAAATGTATTGAATAAAGAGTGGACTTGATCACAGAGTGAGATGCCAGAACAGGCAACCCCAGACTCCTCTGCCCACAGAGACATGATGTGGATCCAAAAGGCCTTTCAGAGAGCTGCAGAAACCAGCCAAAAAGACAGTGCATCCAGGTGAATCCTCAAACCAAGAACAGAAACATTAAGGTCTAGATAGAGATTCTAAGCATCTAATGGTTTGACCTATGATTTTCCAGCTTTCTGGTGGTATGAAAGCAATTTGTAACTGGTGGAAAGTGCATTTTGAATTTTGATCTTTTCCTTCGCCAGCAATATGTGCTATAATACTTTCTTGGGAAGCGGAACAGTGGCAGCCAGCCAGGGCTCCCAGCCAGCCACGTGAGCAGAGTGAGCAATCACCATGCCTTGGTGGGCTGTGTTGCAGAGCCATGACTTTAGTAGGTAATGTACATCAAATCCATTGTCACTTTGTAACATTCTCAACGTTTCATGGGTTTATTGGGATGTCCTGCCTCTCAGATTCATTTCTTCCAGTACCTTTCGGCCATGAGTTTCTGTCAGTTCTTATCTGAACTATTGCAATCGTCTCCAGGCTTGTTCCCTTTCTGTCCGCTTTCCCTCCATCCGTCACTATTACCACTTCCATCCACTGTTATCGTCAAGCCATTACATTTTTTCATCTCATTCCCGAGGAAGATGTGAGACCTTGCCAAGTGTTTAACATCAAATCAAAATTTATCAAGTACTAACAATTCAATCAACTCAACAAATGAGTAATTTCTTAAACTTTTAATCATAATTAGGAGGCCAAAGAACTGTGTCACTTTTTAAATTAGGAAATTAACTGCAGAGTTCCTATCCCAAAATCATAATAGCTCTCACTTGTGGATTTAAGTATGATTTGCATAGCTTACATCTTATATAAACTAATCCACACGCTGAAAAATGTTCTAAGATTCTGCAAAGTTTTCATTGGTTTGAAAGGTTGTCTTTTAGGAGAGTTAACCACAAAGGCTGTTATTAGAAGTGGAAGGCGCCTGCAATCCTGGCACTCCTCTAATTCTTGTAATGTACTGGATATTTAAGATGGCTAAATTGGCTCTTTTTAAGGACATGACTAGCCAAGATTAAGTTTTTTTTTTTTTTTTAATGTTTCTTGCAAATCTTGGCAATTTTTGATCCCGCTCAATTTAGATTCAGGTTCAGTTATGTAGAAACTTCGACAGTAAACATACACACTGACCTTTATATAAGAAAATGAAGGTACTATTCTATTCAGTTGAGTTTGTGCTTTATGACACTGTAACCAATACTGTGTCATTTTGTATGGAGCCTGGTACACACTCTTTGATCTGATTCTCCTAGAAAAATGTGTGAGCCTCTGGAGATGTGAACTGGATATGTGGGAAATAAGGTTCCATGAAACTGAGGACTCTAAAAAGTAAGGCTAAAATCATTATTATTATTTTTTTAATAGCTCTGAGTAACTAAACCACAGTCATGCTTTACCTCTCTTTAGCAGAAAAATCACAATGAATAATTTTAAGTTAATTCACGGGAGGAATCAACTTTCACTTTTCACTTGTTTCTGCTGCTTGCATGCCAGGGCACTAGAGGAAGTCAGACGGTATCTTATGGGCACTGTCATGCAGGAAAATATGTGGGTTGTGGTCAGCATCGTCTGATTCCTTTACATTTGGGCATTGTTATCTATAGACTTTACAATCATCGGTTTATTGTTCCATCTTTTTGTGAGTTAAGGATGAGATAAATGATGAAAGGAGTACATCGTAACGTAGTAGAGAAATGCTATGAGGGAAAAGAGAATTTACAAAATAGTGATGACATTAGTGACAATTTCAGTGGTTTTAAAGGTCAATGTCTGTAATTGAATTGTTTTCAAGACTGTTCAAAACTCAGCCACTGTGCCAGGGGTTTTCAGGCAACATTATAGGAGCTAGGATTTGAATAGAAAGAGTTAAGGATATTTTATTTTAGGTAAATTACTCAGATTCTACAATAACAATTTTAAAATTAAACATTCTACCTTTTGCTTTTTATACTAGAAATTATTAAAAGAGAAGAAAAATGTAAGTAATTTCCCTTAATTACTGTATGAGACTTGAAAGCACCTGAAATCATTACTTTTAGCATACCGAACAAAATCGTGAATCAACTCTAATGAGCAAATCAGATACTGTCTGTACTCCTACTCCAAAAAGGGCATGGATATCAGGGAGAAATACCCCACACAGATAATCATAGAATTAGCAAAGTGATCATTAGGCTAATACTAAAACTGCTAATAACCTTAGTCCTTCTTTGGGAGACTAAAGTAGAAACCCAGCTGGGGCAAGTTAGTGATTTAGTGAGACCCAGTCTCAAAATGGAAAAAATAAGAGAAAGGTTGGGGATGTAACAGAACACAAAGGACTTGGGTTCAATCTCTAAGACTAAGAAGAAATATGGCTATCAATTTTCTGTTGAAAATAGTTTTGCCAGTCGGGCGTGGTGGCGCACGCCTGTAATCCCAGCACTCGGGAGGCTGAGGCGGGAGGATCGGTGTGAGTTCGAGACCAGCCTGGGCTACAAAATTGAGTTCAAGGCCAGCCTTAACTGCATACTGAGACCCTGTCTCAAAAAGACAAAAAAAAAATAGTTTTGCCATTCTCAAGAAAAGAGTCAATCTAACTCCAAATTTCTCCTTCTAAGTAAGACTAGGAAATAAAAAAAGCTGTAACTTCTCTGCCTCCTGCATAGTAAAACATACTGTCTTACAGGATGCCTTCTAGGGTACAACCACTTGAACTTTCCTCAATTTCCACCATTTTTGTGAAGGCTAATAGTAGTTCTCACTATTTGGAAAGTACAGATTCTTTGATGAACTGTCATCATTATCTTAAGTGTTTTTGTTACCCTTATGAGGATTCCTTCAGTTTTCTCAGATTTTTTGCAAGGTGAACCATTCAAAGCATATGCAAAGAAATAACTATACCTCCTTTCCTCCATCCAGCTTGCCTTTGTACAATGGAGTGAAATTTCATTTCCCCCATCCTCTCAGTGCCATGATATAAAATTAATTCTTATCTTTTTCTTTGTCAAATTGAGTCTTTTCTAAGTTTCTGACACTCTAGCTTTCTCTTATTTGAACACTTCTGAATTTTGATTATTCTTCCCTTTTTCCTGGTGTGCTTCTTTCTCCCTCCTTCCTCTTTTTCTATTTCCCCTCCCTCCTTCCTGCCTATCCATCTCATTATATTCTATTATTGTTACATTTTTAGCTCCTTGAGCCACATTTTTGTTGCAAAACTGTCCTCAGAGTTCTCAGAAATATTTACAACGGTCAAGATACCTCTACTAGACTGGCAGGAGAAGAAAGGTGATCACCGGGACAGTCCTTTCAGGGAGCCATGATCAGGATGAAGTGTGGCCAGCTGAGATCCAATAGTCAACCATTGAACAAAGCATTATTTGTTATCTTTAATTACCTTTGAGCAAGGAAATAAACCAAGCACAGAGCTCTTGCAAATGGAAACAGATTTTGCTATAGCAATGACTAGGGTCATAGGCAAAATATAGACTTGAGTCTAGCTGTAGCACTAGGGCAGAGTCCGCTACTGACCCAGATGTTAACACTGTGCTTGTGAGTGGGGAATGTTGTAGGAAGGGAGTCTGAGAAATACAGATGAACAGGATGTTACTGAAGATGGAATAGGGAGGCGGTCAGAGGGTTTTCACCAACTAATACTGTAGCATTTCAGTGTATCAATAAACAGGATGCTAAATTATGCACATCAGGTCAATGGCAGCCAGGATTATAAGTTTGCTCTCATCCACATTCTGTCTTCTGTTCTTCCAAACACATATACAGACAGGTAGACCCATTTTACATATGAAGAAATTGAGACTCAGAAAAGACAAGTCATACAGAACCAGTATTGGAGTTGAGATGTACAGTAAGGATGGACTGACTGAGCTATTGAGACTAAAGCTGTTGCACAACAGTATTGATTAATGTTCTTTTTTAAATCTTTTTGAGATGGGGGTCTCACTGTGTAGTTCAGGCTGGCCTTAAGCTCACTTTGTAGCCCAGGCTGGTCTTATTGCTTATCCAATAAGAAAATATCACAGTGATTGAAACTTAGATGTGTCTGAGTCCAAAGCCTTGTTTCTTCACTGTATTAGAAAGTAACAAATAAGATTTCTACGTGGAAATAGAATTACATAAAGAATTTAGATAACTTTACTTATTCTTTTTTAAATTTTTTTTTTTTTTTTTTGTGGGAGCGGAGAGTGAACTCAGGCCCTAGACAAGCACGTATTCTACTGAGCTATTTCTCTGGCCAGGATCTTGCACTTGCCAAGCAGTCACTTGTGCCCCTGAGCTATCTCCCCAGCCCCTGTATACTTTCTTTTCATATTTTGTAAATTCTCAGATTTTTTGGGGGGGGGAGGTGGGTAATGGGCATGAATTACTTTTTAAATTTTTTCATAAAAGATGATAATAACAATAAAACCTGCATTTGCTACAGCATTCAGTAGAAATAGCCAGAAACAAAATGATACATGCACTTGAATTGTAATTAGGATGATATGAAGAGAGACATACAGAGAAGGAAGCCAAGTGAAAAACAAAACAGACCTCAGAGTAGCTGAGTCAGAATGATTGTCTTGTGAAGGACTTTTTTTTCTTGTTTGCCAGATTTTCTATGACATGGTTATGTTATTCATGGAAGAAAATGAATACATTTATTGAAATAGAAAAGGGAATATATTTAGGTATAACATATTTGAAATGTAAAAATCAGACAAACCTAACAGCCTCAGATAATAGATTAGTTTCATATATCTTCTCATAGGTGAATACATTCTATACAAATTTAGCTATGTTAGGGGTTCAAAGGTCTCAAATGAGCTCAACTCACACATGTGGGTATAAAAGACAGACAGGTGGATTAGAGAGCCATTCTGTTCTGCTGCTGAAAGTCACCCACAGAGCTAGAACAACTTACCAGGGCTCATGCTGGGTCCCTGCCCTGACACTGTAATTTCCATGCACTGTGGTAACCTGCTCCAGTCTGGGTTCATGCAGTGGGGTGTGAATACTAGTGCTTAACTCTTTTAAGTCTATTATTTGTCTATAGTTATTTGAGGATATAGCTATTTAAGGTTTTATTTTCTTTTACAACTCACGTTTTGGGCTTTATATGATCCTTCTTTAGCCAAGAACTCATATAATTGGATAGCTGCTGTTATGTTTTGCAAGCCAAAATTTCCAAATAGCAAAGCATCAGCCATTTTCTCCATTGCTTTCAAATTTCCCATGTCAGCTGCTTTGGCAAAAAGTATGTAGGCTCTGTTGCAAGAATATAAAGTCAGAAGGTAAATTTACAAAAGTAAAATTTCCTCTCCTTGCCTCATGTGACTTCTCTTAGGAGTAGGACCAGCATGCCACTGAAGTTCAGCAGACATCCATTACATCTCTGGACTAGTATACTTCCATTTCTAGATCAGTCTATGGTTATAATTCCAAAATACCTAACAAATAATGAACCCACTAGAAAGGAAATGTCTACAGGATATACCATGCCTTCATACCAAGTAAAGCAAAAATGGAGATGGTCTTAAAATAGGAAATTCCTCTATGCCAAGTCCCATTATTTACAAAATAAAATGATAAAATAAATTGTGAAAAATATAATAATGATCAAAAGTGCAAGGTTACATCTAGGAAGTTTCTATCATGAGAATGATGATATACTTATCCTCTAAAATAATTTTCTAAAACAGGACCTCTTCTTCAGCAAAGCTATATATGCTGTTTGGAAAATGAAAATCTGAACAAAACTATAATGGCTAGGGCTCTAGGTCCTGGTTGCCTGACTCCACTGCTTATTAAGTCAAGTTAATTAACCTCTCTGTGTCTCTTTCAGCTATAAAATAGAGACAATAGTAGCACTTACTTGATGGCATTCTGTGTAGATTAAATGAGATAATCCCTGTGAAGTGCTTGGCAGAGTGCCTGGTACAGATTAAGCACTCAATAAATCTATCTATTACTATTGGAACTATTATATTGATTCTAAAGTTTTATAGCATTTAGTAATTGTTCTGAAATTAGGTGGTAAATGGTGTGAAAATTTGGTGATTAAAATATAAATGTTATAGGGTACCTTACATTATATTTTTTGAGTGCAAATCAAAATTCATCTAGATCTACTCTGGATAACAAGTAGTGATGGTGAATTTTACAAGGTCAAAATATGTGTCAGAGACAGAAAGTACATTGAAGATTTATTTTTGCTTTTAAAATTTTCTTTTGTGGAAAGACCACAAAGCATTAACCTCTACACATGACCTTCACTCAGACACTCAAATATAGGAAAACACACACACACACACACATACACACACACACACACACACATACACACACACACACATTTGCCATTGCCTCCAACTCAGAATGATAGGAGACACAGTTTCATGTACAGCTTAGCCATACTGATGCTAAAAGAAGCTGCTTTCGAGTGAAGGCTGTAGTAATATAGACTGGGCAAGAAAAATTTCAGGCAGAGAGGTACACATTAAAGTCCTGGATGTCAATATAGACTCCAGTGGAATAAACAGAAAAACAAAAAACAGAAATCCAGGAGGTCAAAAAAGAAATGAATTATGACCAAGGCACACTGATTTGTGAAGCTGGAATCAAACATCTGGCACCTAGGTTAGACATGAGGAAGAGCCTGACATTAGATATGGAGCCCCTGAACTCTTCTGTCATGTAGATAGTAGCTGCTGCAATTATCTAGCCCACTGGGATGAGAAGAAGACTGAGGTTCAAGCCACAGAAGCTTGAGATGGGTTGTGGGGGCACCGCATATTGGTCTGTTTCTGGAGGGCAGCAATAGGCTAAGAAGAAAAATCCCTTGTAACTGTTTGGTTCAACAGGCTGGACATGCACATGACTTTCCTGTGAAGTAAGGGATACTACAAGAATACACAGCTGTAGAAAGTTGCTTTTGGTTAGGAATGATAACACTCTTGGTTGAAATACTTAAGAGAGAAAAAGAGGAAGAACCTAGGCAACAGGGACGTATCATATAAAATCTAGCTTCTAGATCATTTCTAAAGGAGTTCACATTGGGTACTACTGTGGGTAGAGGACGGACAAGTTAAGGATGGGGAAGGTCAGGCTAAAAGTGTCTTCCACACGTCGGTAATACGTGGAATAGCAGCCTATTTCCAAATCTTTGTTTATGCTGAATGATTTTAAAGGAGTAACCCTAGTTGTCATCAAGGTTTCCTGACTATCTCAGATAAGTTATCGATACATGATTGTATAATATTTTAATAGCACTGGCTTATTCAACAATGCTCCCATTTATATATAAGCATGTATAATCACGTATATATGCATATAATATGCACCTATGCATATATAGATCCATCTGTATGTGAATTTATATTATATATATATATATATATATATATATATATATTGAATTGTTCCAAAATGTAGATATAGGTGAAGCAAAAGGATTAGTATCATTCCTGTCTACGCAATTCCATCCTGGAAACTAGTAAAGCAAGAAGGTAGGATAGAGGCACAAATGGGAATGAGATGATTCCCCTTTGGTCAGAAGGACACGCACTCACTTTTCTTTCTACCTTCCTGAGTCTTGGATGTGGCTATATAGATGTGACTAGCTTAAGGCAAGAACAAGCTATCCTAATTGCACAGGGAGCTTCCTCCACGTTCTCCACAAACTCGCAATCTCTTACTATGAGCAGATTTGTTTTCATTTCTTCATTGCTACAAACTCACAGTGGTTCAGAAGTCTAGCCTTAGGTACCCTCTACACATAGATGTATCTGTGCTGAGTGAAAACAAGCCACTGTCAATCTTAGGCACAGGCTTAGTCAGGAAGGGATGGGCAAGAATAGCCTGGCAAAGTGGTCCTCATCCAGACAGATGATTTATATTAGGACTATTCCCCCACTTCTCTGTTCTTTAAGGCAAATGGGAAAATTTCTTTGTTAAGTGAACAGTCATGGGGTTTTCTAAGAGTTATTTTGTGGATTAGACTGAATCTAGGATTTTATCAGACCATGTAGGATGCACTACTTTGCTACTCTGCTAGTAGCCTCACTTGTCTGATGCCTCAGTGACTATCCTCTTTTAAGAAGCTCCATTGTTGCCAGGCGTGGTGGCTCACGCCTGTAATCCCAGCACTCAGGAAGCTGAGGCAGGAGGATTGGTGCGAGTTCAAGACTAGTCTGGGCTACAAAAATGAGCTCAAGGCCAGCCTCAACTGCATAGCGAGACCCTGTCTCAAGAAGACAGAAAAAAAAAAGAAGAAGCTCCATTGTTCTCTTGCCTGGATTGAAAATTCTCTATTTTTATTCATAGATTCAGTGGATGCCTTGGTGAGATAACTTCAATAGGCTAAATGGTATTTTTGGTGTCTATCTCATTAAGACCAAACCCAAGTCTGTTCAGCAAGAGGCCTGGCTTTGCTGGAAGTGTTTCTTTTGTTCATTTTTATAAAAAGATATGGATTTAACCTCTCCAGGAGAAAATTTACCTCACTTTCTTCTTCTTCATAGTTGGCACTTGTAAAAATAATTGACATAAAGTAGGTATTTGATAATAGAAGTTGGTGATGTTTTAGCCAGGATCACAGTTACACATTCCTCTTTCTTTATACTTCCTGTAAGGATTTTAGGAGAGGATTTATTGATTCTGCTATTCTGTCTAGGACTGGCTACCACAGTCCTGAAATGCTTCCTTTGGATTGATGTCCCTATTCTGTATAAAAAGAACAGATGCAATCTTATTGGATTTGGAGGCCAATCTCTTATAGATATGGCCTTTACTAGAAATACAAACAACAAACACATCACTTAGTGACTATAGGTGTCACACATTACTTAAAAGCTCAACAGTACAAAATTATTTAAGGTACAATGATATCTAAAGACTTACCTAAAGTCACACAAATGGTAAATGAGACTTAGGATTTGACCTAAAATCATAGCTAGAGCTTCAAAGGGTAATTCAAATTTATGCCCCTCTACTTGGGTGGGGAGAGAAGATATTTCTGTCTCCCATCAGACAAGGTAGACAATTTCAAAAGGAAAGAATGGGGATAAAGTAAGACCATTTAGTCACAGCTTGGACACCTCCCAACTATATTCTGTGGTCATATCACTTTAAAATCTTAATCTTTGCAATATATTAAGACAATGCAAGGACAGGATCTCAGACTTTGAAGACAGGCTAATGGTTAGAAATCATATAAAAGAAGAAGAAAATGGACAGATTTCTAGTTACATATGCATTACCAAAGCTGAATCAAGAAGATATAAAAATCCTAAATAAACCAATATCAATCTTTGAAATTGAAGATATAATTAAAAACCTACCAACAAGGCAAAGCCCAGACTTTCATGGAGTCACTGCTTAATGCTACAAAAAATTTAGAGAATACTTAACACAACTACTTCTCAGGATCTTCAGCGACATATAAAAGTAAGCAGAGCTCTAAGATTTGTTCCTATAAGCAATCATAACCTTGATATCAAAAGCAGAAGACTAAACTAAGAGAAAGAATTGCAGACAAATCTCCCTAATAAACATGAGACTGGCAAACAGAGTACATCAAGAAGATTATACACTATGATCACATGGGATTCGTCTGAGGGACGCAGGGAATGGTCCAATGTACATAAATCAATAAATTTAATACATTATAGTAGCAGAGCCAAAGACATCATTTCAATAGATGCAGAAAAAATCCTATAACGAAATTTAGCACCCATTCATAATTTAAAAACCCTACAGAAAATTGGAAAAGTTGATCTTTACCTCAACCTGGTAAAAGTCATCTTTGACAAACCAACAGTCAACATCATATTAAATAGACAAAAACTGAAAGCTTTTGCTCTAAAATCAGGAACAAAGATGTTCACTGTCTAGACATCAGAGCCCAGGAAACTTTAGTCAGAGTAACTATATGAGAGAAAGAAATAAAAGGAATAATGATATGAAAGAAAGAAGTTACATTATCATCATTTGCAAATG
>PVJA010007550.1:0-68034 GCA_004027025.1 Myocastor coypus | reverse complement strand
AGGGCCTGCCTTGCAAGTAAGAGATCCTGAGTTCAAGTCCCACTACCAAAATATTTTTAAATAATAGTAATCTTAAAACTGTATATAGCTAAACTAAATCATTTAAAGAGTAAAATAATATTTGAAAGATTGAGTGTGACAACTACTATTTGATAGACTATTTTGCAATACAAAAGTAAAACAAACACTCATAGATATGCTTTGACTGTGCTAAAAACTACATAAGCTTAATTGCAAATGTTTTAAAAACTTACCAGCACTAAAATAATATAAAATACTGTAAAACATTTAAATACTATAAATCAAGAATATAGAAGATAGGGTAGCTTTCTGCAGCCATAGGAATCAGGGTAACCTGAACTCAAGATTGCCATCCAGATCCCACTAGCAGGGTAATACAATTAGGAATAAAGTCAAGACAGAGTTTACAGTCAGGTGTGGTGGCGCATGCCTGTAATCCCCGCACTCGGGAGGCTGAGGCAGGAGGGTCGGTGAGAGTTTGAGACCAGCCTGGGCTACAAAACTGAGCTCAAGGCCAGCCTGAACTGTACAGTGAGACCCTGTCTCAAAAAGACCAAAAAAAAAAAATAGACAGAGTTTACACAGTAATGAATCCTGATGTTTAGAAATCTCAATAATAAATTTAAACAACTGATAAATTTCATCATTAGGAGAATTTTCTAAATAATTCAGAGTCAAATGGAAATTATGAAATATTTAGACCTTTATAACTAACTCTGTACAAGGGAGATATTTCAAGTTAATGGGGGAGGATAAATTCTGTTAGACAGTTGGTTTTCCATAGGGAGAAAGTTATAATCAGGACCTTATCTCACACCACACATAGTGAATAAATTTTCGCCCCCTTGCAAAATGGGACAATCATATCGAAACCCTTAAGAGCATTGAATCAAACAAACAACAACAACAACAACAAAAAAAAAACTATTTCTAGCCCTAAGCCTTCAGTGATTACAACCTTATTTCCCATATTACTGGGTGAAAGTGGCTTGTGGACCTAGGACTTGTAGGCAGCAACAGAAGCGGAAGGTACTGTGACCCAGTCTCACCTGGAGTGAGGTATGACCTCAGGCAGGCAGTAAGCTCAGGCATGGGATCCCAACTGCAGACGCCTGACTTTCCAGATTCTCAAAGAGATTTAAATAGGTGGAGCACATCAAGAAACTCCAATATGCTACAGAATTTGGTCCAAAATGTGAGGCTCAGAATGCACGGAAGGCGCCCTCCTGGGGCCTTGAACTCTTCCAGTGCAGAGCCCAAGGGAACAGTGATGATGCCCAGCAACCCAGGAGTACGGGGAGGTGGACAGAAGGGCGAGGGTGAACCCAGGGAGGTGGACAGAAGGACACTACTAGAGTCAGGCAAGCTCGTGCTAGAATCCAAGGTTATTTCTTACTAGCTTTTGAATCTTAGAGAAGATCTTTGCCATCTCTGGCCTCCACACTGACGTCTGCGAGTGGGCTAATTACAACACCTGGTTCCCAGTTAAGAGTCCTTGTTTCAGCAGTAGAAATCAGCTCTGACTAACAAGGGGCAGACACTGGTTGCATTAAAAGTGTTGAGTTTCTACAGGCTTCCCAGGGAACACAGCCAGGGACCCTGTCCAGAGTCACACGTCCAGCTATTGCCATGCAGATGCCCTGATGTCATCGGATCCATGCCTGTTGGAACCTGGCTGTCATCTCCGTTGGCCAGGTGCGGCTCCAGTCTGTGCTTCTAGCTTTGTGTCCTTAGCGCTCTGATTCAGGTCTTGCTGATGGAGCCTAAGTCCTCCATCCATGTACTAGCTAATGGCAAGTAGGTTTGCAGCTTCTGTGGAGGAACTGGGGCATCCCTGTTCCACTTCCCTGGAGTGGCCTCCACGAGCAAGATTACCAGGAGGACAGATTGGCTCATGAGCATGCAGCACCCAGCAGAGGACCTGGCAGGCTTCGTGACAGACTGCAGGACCTGAGAGCAGTTACGGAGGAACAGCAAGCACATGCTGACAAGGAAACAGAGTGGAGGAAACTCTTCCTGTGGTTCCACCAGCCAACCAACAAGTGTTTGCCCCAGATTTTGGTTCCTAAATTTACACATGCAACGTGAACAGGGACCTTGAACAGTGTTGACATCCGGGGAAGAGGAAAGAAAAACTGACCTGAATGGGGGGTGCATCTGAGCTCATATCACAGACAGACAGACAGACAGACAGACAGACAGACACCCTGTTTCTTCACATGGGTTGGAAGGGGCTGTGGGGCCTGGCCCTCCAAGCAGGAGAACCAAATGTTCTTTTTACTCCTATAAAGTTTTCTTTTGATTGGTTAGGGGTTTTTTGTTTTTGTTTTTGTTCTTGTTTTGAGATAGGGTCTTGCTATGTAGCCCAGGCTAGCTTTGAGCTTATAATGATCCTGCTGCCTCAGCGTCCCAGGGGCTGAGATTATAGGCTTGCATCACCCTGCCCAGCTGGTCTGGGGTTTTTGTTTCATAATCAAACTTTGAAGAACTTTATGGGGATAATATACAAATATAGAAACTCTTGTAACAGTATTGTGTGTGTATATATGTGTGTGTGTGTGTGTGTGTGTGTGTGTGTGTGTGCGTGTGTGAAAGAATTAAATTTGTGGGGGAAAAAAGACACTTCTTTTGAGAAAATTCTCTTTTTGCTCATAAGCTTAATTCGAGACTGAGTGGTGATGTTCACTGTCCATCTTTCTGCTTCCCACATCATCGTGAGGCAGCAAACTGAGGTGACCTACGAGCTCACAGTGCCTGCTTATGTAGGGTTTTGCCATTCTCACTAACACCCTTCCTGCCTAGATGATCATATTCAACTATGCTCACATTTTCTATAAACTCCGGGACCAAGCTAGTCTGATGAGAAAGACTATCACATCCATTTTGTTTTTTCTTCCCATGAAAGTGGATGTCAAGTATCCGTGCTGCATAGGCAGCCATAGTGAATGTATTCACTGTGTACATTCCGTGTATGTGTCCACAGAGGCACTGCCAGCATCTGGCTCCTTGGAGCACACTGGGTGCCCGAGACACGCTTGTTGTGAGAGTGATCATCATTAAATAATATTTATTAAGTAGCATGATGCATGTGGTGCTGGGCTATGAAAGTAAGTAAAGCAGTTGCAGCCTGGGTCTCATAGGAGCTCACAAAATCACACAGGACATTTCTCAGTGCCTCAAGGTACCCAGGAAGCATGGCGGTGAAAGAGTTCATTCACACCAGAGAGCTGGGCTCTTCTGTTAGCCAGCCGTTCACACTATATGGCCTCCCAGGCTCTTGCTCAAACTGGCTCATGTAAAGGGCCCATTACTGGGGTAACTCACTGGACATCCCTGTGTTACAGCAGCCCTATCCCAGAGCCTTCACAAGCCTTGCCACTCCCTTCCATCAGCTCCATAGAGCCTCACACAGATTATGAAGGTGGATGTCACACTGTCACTTCAGGCCAGAAGCTGATTGTGTCCAGTGAGGGCAGGACATGGCCAGAGACCCCGGATTGTGCATAATGCAGTTTCTCTCACACACAGTGTAGGGGAGGTAAGTAGGTAGTCATGCATCCTGATGTGTGGGGATCAGAGGAGACCTCAGGAGATGCGGGCAGTTGAATTAGTTCTGGAAGTTGTGTTGATTTTGATGGGCAAGACCAGACACGTGCATTCCAGCCTGCGGACAAGACCTGGAAGAGGATACAATGATCTGCTGGCTCTTGAGTAACCCATCGTCACAGGGCTCTACTTCATCTACTTCAAAACTCCTTGAGTCTGTGGGTTGGGGGCAAACAGACTCAGTCCACATGGGCTAGCGGCCACCCTCTCCTCTCTGTTGCTTATCACTCACTCCCTCCTCTTTATCTCATCAGATGCTCCACCTGAAGGCCATGGGAATGGCCAGATCAGAGAATGCCCATGAGCCAGACTTCAGCTGGCCCAGACAAACACAGTCTTTGAGGATCATTCAGAAATCACCATAATCCCACCGGCCCTGCCACCTGCGGTCACTGTCAGGCGCTCCTGTGTACTCTTTAGCTCGCAGGCGTATTTCTCACATCACAGGAGGCAAGGAAGCAATCCATGGAAACAGTTGCTTTCCAGGTGTTGAGCAGGGGTACTGACAGAAGACCAAGCCCACATCAGCCTGGTGCAATTTAGAGGTCGACAAGACCTCAGCAGGCCATGCATGTGGCACAGTTCAGTCTCCAGAGTTTAGTCTGAAGAAGGCACAAGCTACAGAGCAGAGACAGTAGTCTTGCTCAGAGTTTCATGGGAAGACATCACTTAAAAGTTAAGGTACCTAGCCTGATGCCAGATGCTTCTCTTTCTTGAGCTACACTGAACCGCAGGCCACTCTCTTTCCTCTTCCTGCTGATCTGAGGTTACACATGAAGAGGTGCCTCCTTCTCCTCCACTCCCCCTTGCCACAGTTGTCAGGCATGGCCTGATCAGGGTCACAGTCTCAGAGGGCAGTCTTGGCTGTGCATCACATTCTGGCTTTGCTTCATCCTTCCATCCTCTTTGCCTGTGGAGATCTCAGATGATAACACACATATACTCAAACTGTCCTATCTCTTGACAGGTTATCCTCACCCCTCCCTCCCCAAAGCAGCAGGCCAAATGATGCCTTAGTCCAAAGCATTGCCCAGCTTCTCATGCAGAACCAGCCAAGTTAGAAAGCAAACAATTCAGCAACATGAAATGAAAGTTCTAATATGCAAACAAAGTTTGGAAAGGATGGGTTAGTTTCGTGGATGAGTAGCTCAAAATTCTTACTGATTTAGCCAGATACCTGCAACCTGACTGTGAGCCTCTACATATTTATCAATCTGACTCACGATTGCTGTTTAAATGTGATCACTTACTTAAGTCAAATATGCTCTGCTTCACTGACATAATAAAAGAATTATATTTGGAATACCTTTGTATATATTGTTTATAAAAAATTGATAGTTTTATTATAAAAGAGATCTTTCTGGAGCCCTGATGATGTGTACAGTTAGTCTATCTTTCTGCCAACAAACTAGGAAAATTGTAAATATTTTATGACATTGAGTTGTTGAGAAATGATTGTTTAACATCAAGTAGCATTTGGGTCTTATCAATAGAGTTGTGATCTTTAGATCATTGTAGTTATTCTGGCTGAACTTGTTTCTTCAATCTATGAGGCAGTCATTAAGTAAAGAAATCCAGATAAAAAAATCTTCCACCAGTGAATATGCAATTTGGACCTGTCCCCTGAGATTTAAACTAGAAATATGAATTTTCTTCTTTTGCAAAATAATTTGGTATGTATTATTTTATACAGAGCAGTAAGTATAAAAGATCTTTCAGTAGCTTGTATTATTACTTTTTTACTCTTTAACTTTATAACTAAATAACAACTTATACTACACAAGTAATCTAAATCATTAATCTAATTTGCTTTAATACTTATAATGGATGGATAAAAGAAAAGAGTAGACAAAAATGATACTTGGTTTAAAATAAGACAATAAATATTACACACATACTACAGGCCAGAGGAGAGGAAATCATTCATAATGCAAGCACTCACTCAGAAAAAGTAGTTTCAATGATGGTAAGATTTTTCCTGCTCTTTTCTGTATTCATGCTATTAGTAAATGTCTGTGGTCAGTCTGTATTTAATAGGTCACGTGAAAAATTTTCATGCCTTTTTGATTCTTCATAAAATTTAAACAGTTGCATTAAGAAAATTATTTAAAGACATTAGATTATTTGTTTATTTTAAGTAAAATTACACTTGCCTCTTTGTACATATTTCTCCAACTTTGGGATTAATTTAGATTGAGTACATTTCAGAAGAGAGATTATAATTCTAGTGTATTTTCCCTATTATTTAGAAAACTATTTCAGGTCGATAACCATTTTTCTTTAACTAGAATATTTATCCCTGCCCTAGGGATCACTCATTCATCTACCATAAAAGAAATTATCTTAAGCCTGCAATGTTTATTTCTATAATTTTAGAGGATTCCTTCTTCCAAATGTCACTATTCCTAGTGAAAAATCACATCTTCATATACTTGCACCATTCTTTTTCAAATTCAGGATTTCTACATTCCACTTTGGAAATGCCTAGAGGTAGGTCCAGGATTCAGCATAGAAAAGGGAACTTAGTAAGGACCTAGAGGGAGAAAAGGAGACAGGAGGAGAACTTCTCTTGGCAGTACTAAAGCATTATTTATGTTGTTCGGCCAGAGTGATTTTATTTTGTTTTTGTGCCATTATTTTATATTGTTCCCCAGAAGAGTGTGACACAGGCTGTGGGAATGTCCATGCACATGCAGTTCACATCTGCGTGGCCATGTGAATGTAACCGTGTCAGGAACCCTAGATGTCAGTTTTCACCATAGAAATCATGATGTAGAGCTTTTAGTTCCAGGGTAACTAAGGGAGATTCCAGAGAGACAAGCCTAAGAATGGCTTAGAAATTATAGACCAGATCACACAACTGTCATAAAGCTATCATCAGTTAATAAAACAAGGTTTTCTTTTCATTTAAGAAAAGTTGGCTTTTTTCCCTGTTGGAAAAAAAAAAAATACTGATGTTGGAGACCATTGGAACTTTGTCTGACCTATCTGGTGAAATTTTCATTTCCTGTCTCCTTTTTTCGTTCATTTTCCTCCTCCTCTTCCTCCTCCTCCTCCTTCTTTCCTACAGTGAGATCTGTATAAGAAGCTCCAAGTGTGTTAAAAACAAGTGTAAATTCCTATACATTTATAGCAAGGATAATTATTAATTGCAGTATTTGTAGAGCAATGCATAAATGAGCATGGTTTAAATGCAAGTTCTTCTTTATAACCCCATAAGGTGAAAAGAAAAAAGAACAGAGATAAACCAGAGTAGAAAATTATGTGCGTGCCTCGGCAGTCTCTCACAGATGGGGCATCCTGGGTCCAGAAGCACTTGTGATGGGCAGTGACCAAGCCAAGAGAACATTTATTCGGATGCCCAAAGCACCACCTCCATGCCATCCTTCAAAGTAGGGATGCTTGACACAATTCCAGAGAGCTAGGGAAGCCTCAAGAATACTTGAGGGTAAAGTTTCTACCAGCCTGAAAACATGAGCCTTCAAAATGGAAAGAAAGGTGACCTGTGAAAATTAGAGAGCAGTACAGTGAAAAGAAAGATCTGCGCTAACAATGTTTAGACAAGAAATCATGCCTGCATCTTGTACTCTGAACTGCGATGAAGACAACAATATGCAATGTATTAATTATTGTAAAAAAAAAAAAAAAAGATAAAATAGGGGCCAGTGAAATAGCTCAGAGGTCTAAAGCACCTGCTTAGGCAAGCTTAGGCAACTGCAGGGACCACAGTTTAAATAAATAAATAAATAAATAAATAAATGAAAAATAGAGAGCAATGAGATTTCTTGCACTTCTGACATTCAGATTATCACGTGGGACTGATGCAGATGGAAAGACTTCTTTGGGCTGCTGTGTGAAAAATGACTTAGAGAGAGGCATGAGGGGATGCAGGTGAAAGATAATCATGCCCTCCGCCAGCATGATAGAAGTGAGAATGAAAAGAAGTAGATGCATTTGGAAAATATTTAGAAAACAGGAGAGCAAGTACTTGGTGAGTGGTGGGATGTGATAGCGAGTGAGATGGAGGAGCCGAGGATGATTCCCAGGTCTCGGACTGAACAGGGGGGTGGGCGCGTGGGAGGGCACACACATCAACTTCCTGTACTCTAACCCATAGGCAGGCAAGATGCAGCTCCCTTGGAGATGTTACTGAGAAAGCGCCTGAACAAAAGTGAATAATACTCCCAAAGCAGAGAGTGTAATTACTAGCTACAGGTAGATGACCTCAGGGTCAACACGTTGCTGCTAAAGACATCCCCAAAGCCCCTTTCGTCCACTATTCCACATGGAAAATAAAATGTCAATGCAGAAAGAGTCTCAGCTTATGGCTGCAAGTGTCCCCTGGGCAGGGGCTTTCTCTCTGCAGTATGGCAGCAGCCTCGGCTCTTGCATTCCCAGGGTATCTTTAGTGCAGGGCTGGGGCTGGGAGTCTGGGAGTGTGCTTGTGGCTGAGGGATAGTTCTTGCCTTGCATACATAAGTCCCTGTACCACAAACTAATAATAGTAACAACAATAATAATGATGATGAGATGAGAGCAGAAAATAATTCATTAATTTTCAAGCAAAGATAGGAGGGAGCAGAAATAGCAAGGGATCAAACATCTTGCACTATTGAGAACCATTGGCTTCTGAAGCCCAAAACGGAAGGTATACTTTGTACCCAGACAAGACCAACATTGCGTGGGTGACAATGGTCCAATAAGTATTTTCAGTTTAATAAAGTTAGTTAATCCTGGAGTACAAACCAGATATGCACCTTGAGACTATAATGTTAAGTCAAATAAATCAGACACACAAGCTTAAATGTCACATGACTTCTTTTATAGAGAAACCCAAAATATAAATAAAGAGTAAAATAACAGACAATAGGAAGGAGGGAGACAGAGCTCTTCCAGTGGGAAAAGAACCAAGGGCTTGGGGGACAAGGAGCAGACAGCAGGATGGAAAGATGGAAGAAGTCCTGAGACGAGCTGTGTGCGTGTGCCAGCTCCCAGGAGGAACGCGGGCGCTGTGTGCTGCGAACTGCACTAATACAACAGCATGCATTCCCACATACGGTGACGTCAGCCAAGGTATAATTTAAGTAGAAAGACGTGAAGAGAAAAAAAAAAAAGCAATGGAATATGAAGGTTTGAGAATAGTATCTGAGGATGTGCATGTTTACAAACATGAAAATTTGCTGAAGCAAATGAATTGGAATTCTCCTAAGCTTCTAAGGACATTTTATGGCCAAAAAAGTCCTTCACATAGATCAGAAAACCAAAAAGAAAGGGCTGACCTGATAGCTCAGCAGATTAAAGCCCCTGCTTAGGCAGAGTGCAGCAGCTGGGGTTTGATCCCCGGTGTGCTGCCCTTGCCCACAGGGCGTGCTGAGATGGCGACTGGCACTGAGTGTGACACGTGGAATCCCAGCATTTGGGAGGCTGAAAACAGGAGAATCACTATGAGTCCAATCTAGGTAGTGAGACCCTGTACACCCTGCAGAACCCATCCTAAACAGGAAGGAAAGAAAAAAAAGAAACCTCTTTGACTGTTTAAAACAATGTGCAATATAGCAGCCATTGTTAAAATCCGATTGTCTTGTTCTTTAAAATTTTGTATTTTTTTAGTGTTATACCTATTATTTTTTTCTTGTTGTTCTCTTTTTAAAAGATTGTAAAACTCTAAACACCTTCATGCTTCTGAACTTATACTATCAGAGGCCCGATAGCCTGAGAGGAGTCTTTATTCTGGGGGTAATGGACAGGAACAATTTCTCAGAACGGAAGCCATGGGTCATGGAGAACAAGAAGCAGAGCTCCCAACAGAGAAAGGGCTTTAAGGCTCATTTCTAGAGCTGACCAAAAGGATTTTATGTTCTCTAGAGATGCTGGTACAATTGCTGGATGGGATTTGGGGTGTCTTCTTCGGGAAGGGGCTACATGTGGAAAAGAGCAGAATGCTGAGCTGGGGCAGAGATGGTGGGACAGTCCCAGAATCTATGAGATTGGATTCTTACTGATAGAATGTGAGCGAAAATGATTTTATGGCACGTTGGGGCCACAGAGGTGAATAAGAAGATGGTCCCTGTTTTTATTTGCTGATAGGGCCACCACTTTGAATGACCTTGAGTCCCGAAGTTACCTTATGGGAGGTCACTGACAAAGCACATCTTCACTGGGAAGTGATGGAAATAGGAAATAAACTGCAACTATGTGGAACCCATAAGAAATCTGAGTTTTTTTTTTTTCAAAAACCAGTGTTACCTTGATAAATATAATCCATTATTTCTTTAATTGTCCACTTGATAAGGAAAAGTTAGAGAAGTCAAATCACTTGTTCAAGGTAACTCAGTTTATAAGAGAGGCATTTGATCGAGGAGCTAACTGACCTTAAAAACCATACTTGTTAGTTAAGGCTCTGTCTCTGGAAGAACAGCTTCCAGCTCCTGTATCTCTTTGGCTTCTCCCCTCTGGATGCTCATAGTTTGTCCACAATTTCTTCAGAATGCAATAATTTGAGTAATTATATAGGGGTAGAGTGACTGAGTCACTCTTCTGTCCTGGAATCACTGTTTCTGAATGCAGTCCAGGAGCTTGCTCCTTCCAGAGGTGGTGGAGCCTCTAACCAACAAACCACTGACCGTAGCCAACCACCACTTCCGGCCCTTCCCACCGCAGCCTGCCCTGACTCTCACTTAGAGCTTGTATGATTTATTCTTAACCTAAGGGCTGATTTTTTTTTTTTTTTTTTTTTTTTTTTGTCTTTTTGAGACAGGGTCTCGCTATGCAGTTGAGGCTGGCCTTGAGCTCACATTTTGTAGCCCAGGCTGGTCTCGAACTTGCACCGATACTCCTGCCTCAGCCTGTCAAGTGCTGGGATTACAGGCGTGAGCCACCACACCCGGCTCTAAGGGCTGATTTTATAACCAGGTTCCTTGAGGGTCACTTCAGCTGTGTTCTAATTCGTCCACATTTTCCCAGACTCATCCAGTTGACTCTTCAGGCCAGAGATTATCAGATTATCTCACATTGGGATCTAACCGTTCTGGTGTGAGGCACTACAGATTTCAGATCTTGCTATTCCTGGTCACTGTGATAAGGACTTCACGTGCTTGCTTCGTTTAATTTTTCCTCATCCCAACTTTACAAATGAGGAAACTTAAATTTTAGAGAAGCTGAAATCACACAGCTGTAAGTGGGGCTGATCATCAGACCTCATTATTGGATAGTCTGAACTTGTGCTGATATAACGTGACCATTTTTCTCTTGAAATGAAAGTAAATTAGTATTTACTGAGCACACACTCTATGGAAGACAGTTAATTCACCCTACCTCATTTAATCCTCATTTGTATCCATTGGCCTACTGAAACTTAGAATAATTTTTGAAGATTTCAAACATCAAATACAATTATTTTGAGAGGATCTCCAAAGAGTAAATAAAAGTATATGAAGAAATAAGAAACAGAATGTAGCAGCTGATTGTATATGCTGAGCCTAAGTTCACAGAACTGTGAGTCTGCAACACCAACACTCTTTCTTCCTCTCTGCAAACCCTGTCTGGCACAATAAGTGAACAGATGAACAAATGAGGGAACATAAATCTAACAAACTATTATTGAACTGTACCTGGGACAAAAACTTCATTCATACATGTGTGAGATGTTTTGAGGACCTATGGGTTCTCGAAAGAGGAAGAGCACAAAGGAGAAACAATACAAATAAAACAATATGTGTGCACACACACACACACATACCTGCACACATAGTGTCTGTCCCCCTGCTTCCTTGGGCACTGTAAAGTTGAATACACTGAAGCCAGCAGCATCCTGAAGTAGATGCACAGATTACAATTCCAGAAGCTTTGCATTTAAACCAGTACAAATGAGCTAGGCCTCAGCAGTGTTGGGTGTTTATCCTCTTGAATCAACATGGGCAAATATTCCATTGACTTGGAATGGTTCCAGCATGACCACAGTAGGCAAGGGGTAGGAGATCACCAGTACTCCCTTTCCAAATGCTATGGAAGATACAGCTTCCCCAGAAGCAAATGATAGGTAAAATAGAATCCAGGTGGAGTGGTCCTGGTCTGGGAGTTTGTTTGGACCTAAATCCTTTCCTATCACCCTCAAACCTCTTCATCCTCCCTCTGCTTTTACCATTCTATTTACTTCTTTTCCTTTCTTCCTTCTTTCCTTTTCTAAATCTTCTCTTTCGGGCTCAGTTCACATTTGTAGGTCTCTCTTAGCAGATAGCAAAATTTAGAAACTCCGAAAAGGAGTTAAGAATTTTTTTGTGTGTTGCTTTTGAAGCTGTGATTAGAGCTGGCAGGAAACAATTAGGAGCAGCCGTTCACAGGCAACATCATGCTTCCTGCTCACAAATCTACCAGCTGAGCTATTCACATGCCATCATTCCAGGCAGCATTGTTTCTACATCACATAATGCTAGTCTATGTTGTGTCTGTGAGGGCTCTGGCACGGAGTCTCCCCTGGATTGGACAGTGAGACCCAGGCACATGGTCCACACAAAACAAAAGAGTTCCATATTTGGGCATGAGAGTGCCTCAAATTCTAACAGGATTTGGCACAGCCGTGGCTCTGGAAAGCCAGCCTGCACATCAGGTCACACATTAGAGGAAATCCAAACAGAATTAAGTTGTTCACTTTTTCTCTACAGAGACAGGAGAAGCATTTTCAGCTGAGTCTACGAAAACTTACTTTTCATGTTCAAGTCAGTGTTTGTACAGCCAAATATTATCATGACCCTAATTTATATAGCTTTTTCTCACATGCTCGTGAAGAAATCCTGGGTCCAAAGAATGGATCCCAAGGCAGCATATGGTCAGTGGGATTTTGCTTCCTAAAGAGCACTGCTATCACTGGATACACATCCATCTTCCTAGGACAGTCCGCACATGTTCCTGCTCAGCAGATGGGAAAGGAGCAAGGTCAGGCCGGTGGCCCTCAGGTGCAGAATCCAAAACTGACTTGGCTTTCCACAGACTCTGAAACTGAGAATCTTTTCAGACTTATCGTCCAAGATTCCCCTGTTTGTTCTCAAAAATCTCCATCTCACCCATCAGCTCTTTGTTGTTTTGATTCTATCTACCTTCACATTTCCAGATGATAGGCATCCTTCAAGTCCTACATCATATGTCATCTCCACATAGAGACTGTCTCTCTCTCTCTAGCCATGCAGCACTCGGTGCCTCCTTATAAATGTTTGTCATTTGCTACTCTAACTGTAAACAGAGTGAATTCTGTTGTCACTAGAGGGAGTGCTAAACAAAAAAAATAGAAGGTCTTCGATTCCAGAGAGAGATGCCTGAGTTTCTAGATGTTCTAACTCTTCCACCTTGCCCGCTATCCATTCTGTAACATCCATCCTTATAACACACTTTTTTCTCTTAGTATTTTGGAAGGAGGGGAAATCCTCTGCTGAACTGGAAAAATAAAGACAAGCAGCAGCCAAAGAACAGAATGGTGAGAGCTTTCTCTCAACCATGTGCTCAGTCTAACATCTTGCCTGGTGACCAATCTGGGAAATTAAATGCTCATCATTATCAGCAAGGAATAAACAAATGCAAATCTTAGATGGACCAACACCATGGCCTTAGACATTCCAGGCAACCTGGAAAGTTGAGAGCTTGGCCATCCAAATAGAATCAGAGGTCTTAAATGAGAACCATGCCCTGGAAGATTTCTTTTTCCCCTCCTGAGAAATACTGAATAAAGCTGGTAGACACTTAAAGCTAGAGAACTCTGAGTTTCCATCTAATCCAAAGGCAAAACGTCTACCTGTATGCTCACATGTTTACCTATTAAACCCATTTCTTCACCTACTGCTAAAAGTACAGTTTGTAGGTGAGAGCGTTATTCAGGTTCTGTATACAAAGGACTTGGTTGACACATATCCCTGGGAAGCAGCCTCTCAGTTCTTGGAGTTCCCAAAGTGACAGGAGTGTCTTTATTATCCATGGTGGGTCCTGCGGAAACTGAGTCTCAGTTTCAACAGGTGAGATGAGTCAGAATGGAGGTGCTCACGTCTGAAAGACCAGTCAAGCCACTGAGACGCTGGAGTGGCATTGTGGGAATGTCTCCTATGGAGAAGAGAGTTGACCACTGAGGCACACAGGTAATAATTTAATCAGTCATCCCTATATAATACTGCCAAGTATAAACCCTAACATTAAATTTGGGCACATTTGTCTGATACTACTCTCTGTATTGTCACACATGGATGTGCTAGCCTGGGGAGACATAGCACAGCTTCCCCAGCTCTGTGTGTGTGTGTGTGTGTGTGTGTGTGTGTGTGTGTGTGTGTGTGTGTGTGTGTGTCTTCTTTGGGGTAGTTCTGATTCTTACCCCTTTGCCTTATAAAATTGCAGCAGAGGAATACAGCTTTTGTGAGTTCTCTGAGTTATTATGGTAAATTGTCAAACATGAAGAGGTGGTGAGAACTTTCAGATTTAAAACTGGTTGGCCATAACTGCAGAGGGCCTAGAGACTCCCAGCTCATGAGGTCAGAGCAGGCTGTGGAGGACTGTGTCACATGGCACCTGAGGTCATGGTAGCAGGGTAGGGCAGGATTTGTGACCAAAAGTTACAATTCCCGAATTCAGAGACCTGGATTTCTTATGAAAGAATTATGATCTAAATAAGAACTCAGGGTTTACATATAGCAGAGAAAAAACTGTGTCTCAGACAACTCCTTTGTTTCCTGAGTAACCAATATAAAATCCTAATCCGTGTTTGTAAAGTGAAGTAAAGAAGTCATGATTATTATTTTTTACCACTATTAACACAAAGTTTTGTAAAAGGCCATATGCTTTTTATGTCTAAGTTAAAAAGAAAGAATGCACCAAAATAGTGACTGTAGTTATTTCTCAGTAGGACAGTTGAGATATTACACAATATATATTAGATTTTGCTTGCTGATATGTTTGTTCACCTTATTTTTCCTTTTGTAAGCTACTAATTAAGTGAAATATTGGGGAAATATAGCAAGATTCTGGGAACAAGAGATGTTTGCCAAGCCCTAGATAATCTTAGACCACTTAGGCATAGCTTGTGTAAAAATGATTTTCTCCTGTGGGTGTCATTTTGGCTTTGTGATTTTGGGAAATGCATTTCACCATATGTTAAAGTGAGGCTTACACAGCAGGACTGCTAAATCTTCTTCTCACTCTTAAATTTTAAGTGTACAGCTAAAGACCTCAGTTCGTGCACCCATATCTCAAAACATCCACAGACGTTGGAGATAAAGAAGAAGAGTTCTTGAGCAGGTGAGCTCTGTCTTGAGGAGATTTGCATAAGGCTGATTTAGCAAGTGATAAATGGACTGTGGCAGACTAATGGTGTGGTGTTTGATCTGCTCAGTATCTGGCCTACACAGCCTGGTCTGATCGGATCTTCAAAGTCATATGGTCTCTATTTGGTTTTACAATAAAAACTCAGGCTTATGGCTCAGACACCAATTAATGAAGTCATCTAGCCCAAAGGAGAGCAATCTTCCTGAACAATCATTTTGGAAACCTGGACCATCTATTAGTTGTGCCCAGCCTGAGCTTTTATTTCTGCCCATGATAGAATTGTGGGATTTGTCCCAAATCCAGATCACCTCTGCTCTGAAATCTACCAATGACTGCAACCGAAGTCAGGGAAGGCTTGACTTCCACAGCTCTCGCTCATAACACAAAGACATTCTTATTCTGGACAGAGGTTGCATTCAATATTGGTAAGTCCGTGTAGTCCACGAGAAAAGGAACTTCTGATAAGCACAGGTTTACTTAATTTCTTTACTTATATCCATCTTGAAAGGACACTGGACTATTGGACTGACTCCATGAAGAACATCTTGAGGTGTTGTGATTCAGGTTGGAAAAGGAAACTATTGATGTATTCACATATATATATATATGGAACCAAACTCACTGTGGGTACTCAATAAATATCAAGCAATCAATCAATTCTCCAGCCACAGAGAAGCTGCCTGTTCCAAAATGTAGTTGCAAAAGGGAACTTGGCCCACCACCTGTCTTGCTCTTCCAAGTGATGTGATGCCAAACTCCAGGAAAAGTTCTGGGAGAGGTTTTTCCTTCGTGGAGTAATTCTTGGCAGTACTGTAAACAGTGATTTCCAGAAGAAACACCAAACAAATGACATTTGCTGCATGTTGGTCAAACTTTCCTAACTTCATGGAAAGAGAATCTTAAATTATACTCAGATAGCTGATTGGAAGTGGCTATACCTGTTTTGGGAAATGTGCTAAGTAAAAATTGATGTGATTTTGAAAATGCAAATCCATTGTATGGGACTTTAGTCCTGAAAGCACCTGCTGGAAGATGGCCAAAAACCACATTTATTAGCGTCATTTTGAATCAATCAATGTGCCTTGAGGATGACATTCTACATCTTTTATTTAGTGATCCATATATTAAGACTTCATCTCTAGGTGCTGGGAAGGAGAATGTTAAAAATGCACCATAATGCTTTACAGCCTACTAACATTTTTAAAACACAGCTATTGCAAACAATTATGGCTGATGTGTAAACAAGTGTACTCACGGAGCTTTTCAGTCAAAATACATAGGCCTTAGCAAATGTGAAAATCATTTCTGAGGGTCATGGTTCTACATTGCCCTATAAAATGATGTGTATTTTAATGGTGCTTTGGGCACCTATGATTTGCAAGACTGTTTCAGCTGTAACTTTATAGGCCTTTTGATGGACCATTCGTCTTTGGCTTCAAGGAAGGGGGCTGAAGTTATATGATCATTTATGTTTTCTACTTATTTTTTTTGTTTGAATGTTTTATATAGTAAAAATGTGCTATGTTCATAACTTCCATATAATTGATGACATAGAAAGCAGAAAAAATTGTCATGCGTGTCACATATGCACACATCAAAAAGTCTCACTGAATTAAAAAAACAAAATGAAGGATCAAGAACAGTGGTCTGAAATCTACTCATAGGATTTTAGAATTTAACAAATAGCAAGTGTGAAATTTCAGACCACAGCACTGTTGGCAACAAAAGAATGATGCATATAGGAGAGCATATTATTACATTAAAAACAGTATGAGCTACATAAATAAAGTCCAAACCTAAACATTAACACAAAAATAAAACTCAAGAAACAGATTGCAGGCCAAAGGATCCATTAAATACTTATTTGAGGAAATATCTAGAACGTAACACAAAAAAGTGATATTTACTAACAAACATTTCTTAGTTTTCCTATATATTCCTCGAGAATTAGAAGAGAATTTATCATTTAACAATGGGAATATGATTTAAAAGGCTTCTTCCTTAAAATAATTACAGAATTTGAGAACAATTTACACACGTTTATTTTATAGACATATTCCACAACTAAGATGTTTTCTATTTAATAGCCATGTATCAAATTTCCATATACTTCTTAGTGTGGAGGGATAATTATTTGATCTATTAGTCCTGGGAGGCGTTTTTTATTTTGCATGATTTTTATCCTTGTGACCCTGTTAGCATCTCCCTTAGGACTGTTAGACATATGGTCGCCACTGGTAGGCAGTTTCAGAGGGCACTGGTGAACAAAGGGACACATTCTAAGTTCTTAAGTTCGGAAGCTGCTTACCCTGCAATATGCTGAAAGCAGCGATGGGAGCAGTCTGAGCCACCTATACGCTATCCAAATTAGTGATCTCTTGAACTGTTAAGGGAAGGAGACCATGGAAAGTCCTGAACAGCCTAGGATTGGCGCAGACACGGCCTACTTTGGTAGATGGGTAATCAGATGTAGATTACCACTGTGGACAATGTGATGTGAGGGTCCTCACAAATTCCTTTTGGCACCGCAGCTCTGCAAGGCAAGCTAAGTGAGGCATAGCTGTTAGCAGAAATGAAAAAGTAAGAAACAAAACTTTTCTGGGTCATAAAGGCAGGACAAGAACCCAATGTAGAATGATTAGGAGCTTCCAGCAAGGTGTCTGATGAGACATTGTTCCTTATAATAGATGTTGATTTTGAGGAGGTAGAAACCAACTTTGACCCAAAATACATGGTGCATCCCACAGAATCCAGTTGATAGAGCTATAAAGAAGACAAATCACTTCCTACCTCCACAATAATTCACCCTCCAAACCCATCCCAGATGCCTAGTTACTGATGATGACCAGATTGAACCTACAATCCCTTGTAAGAGAAAGATATTTAAAAAGATATCCTTGGGCTGAGGGGATAGCTCAGTGGTCTAAATGCCTGCCTGTCAAGTGAAAGGACCTAGGCTCGATCCCAATACCACATGTTATGCTCGCCCCACAACACATGCCTGCATAGCAAGACCCTGTACCAAATAAATAAAAGTTTTTTAAAAAATTTTAAACAAACCCTTAAGAGAATGAGTCTAACTTCAAAATTATTGTTAAAATGTTAAAATTGGCCAGATTGAATCATGGCCACCAAATGAAGAAAGAAATTAAACTGAAAGATGGAGCCATGATTCCTATAAATTTGTAGCTCGAGAAATGAGTTTTACGTGAAACACTCCCATTGTCTGCAAACATAAACAATGTTCTGTGCAAAAAGCAGAGATACGAAATAAGCTTCGACTTAGTAAGATTAAAGGATTACTTGGTACATGAAATGTCATCAAAAGGCTGCCCCTACTCGGTTGCTACTTAGGAGTTTAGGTAATAAACAAAGTGAGACATTTAGTCCTTCTGAGACAATGGGAGTGTCCATTTTGCTTCTCAAAGTGGAGGTAGTATTGCTCCAACTACAATGACTCACACAAGGTCACTAGAGTTGGTTTAGCTATAAACCAAAATGATTGTTCAGGCAAGAAAGAAAAAGAGTATGAATGCACTTCTCAGGCCTTAAAACATTGCATAAATATAATAGAGGTTAACTCTTTGCAAGCCAGAGAAATATGGAGAGATTAGTTCTGAGAAGCAACAAGAACATCCAGTGCATGCATTTTGATCATTCAATCCATCTGTTCTGAAGATCCACACAGCAAAATCCCAGCTGAGATTACAAGTAAGTCTGTTAAACTGGAATATTAGATAAAACATTGAGAGTATGATTATTTCCAGTACTGTGCTTTTAAACCACATCTAAATTGAATAAATGTGGAAAGTACGATACCTCCATATTGCACGTTTGTCCATACTGTTGGGAAAGAAACAATCAGAAATATCAGAAATACCAATTTATTTGTATTTGGTCCTTACATTGTGTTCTTTATTTTACAAGGTTGACTTCTGACTCCTTACCTTATTAATTCTTCATTTCAGAAGAATGTATTCAATATGACAACTCATATTAATAAAAATTCCATCCTCTTAGACTTTATCTGAAGGAAAGTGAGTCAGAAGCCAAGAAATTACAAACAGGACTGGGTGATGGGTAGGCAAGCTGTAGGAATCAAAGAGGGAGACTCTGCGTGGTCCATGCAGACCCAGGCTGCAAAAGGAAGCTGCCCATGCATGATTTAACTTACAAGACTTCTATCCATCTTTTCATGCAATTGGGATATTAAAAATTATGTCTTACATATGGTAATAGCGATTACACATGTGTTTTACTTTTACACAGACCTATTACTGTACTTTATAAGGACATACGTGTATTATAAGAGTTTTCCAAAAGTGGCGAGATTACATAAATCATGTAAATGCGAGTGTTGGAATCAAATTCTCATATGGAATGGGACTTCATTATATATCTTAATCACTTCCCACCAAGATGAACAGAATTTTAAATACAAAAGAATCATGCAACTCTCTAAGGCCGAGTCATCTTACTCATATTTACCCACCTTTGGGGACTGGCACCTAAAATAAATTTGATTTAAATTGATTTGGAAGTGCATGTTCATACTACATGGATAGACCTGTAGGTGAGCATCTCACCTTCTTTGCTAACCTTATTTCACTTGTAGCTAAACCAACTTCAAGGCTTACACAGCATTTTAAAAATCCATAGGGACTTAGCTTTACAAGGTACTGGCTTCACACATGGAACAGAAGGTAAGATGAATAGTGTTTCACATGTATAACCAAGGTCTGAAAACAAATCTATTTTAATCTTATCCCAAATTATAAAGATAGACATGTACTCCCTCAGGAAAGAGCATGAAAGAAGTCAGAAAATAATCTTAAATGTCCTCAACTGCATTACTAACATGCTCTGGAGACCCAATAAATTATTGCTAAGGACAGTTCCACAAGTGTAAGCATATCAAATTATGATGAATGTCTTCACTAGGCAAAATTTTGATGAACTTTGTTTTTATGACACCTTTCATCTGGTTCCCTCAAAACACCTGAGCATTCAGGAATGAGAAGACCCTCGAAGCACCTATCCCTCTCTGGGGATTCTCAAGGCATGGTCTCTGCTCGCTTCATTGCTCAGTGATGCTGGTGTGCAGAGTAGCTTCTGTATTTCAAGACAGGAAGTGGAGCTGTCCTTAACACCATCATCTGTGGCAAAAAAAAAAAGAAAAGAAAAAAGAAAAAAGAAAAAACCCTCTCCACTTCACCTTCAGAAGTGCTGGGCCCTCATTGGCTGCAGCTCCTCAGTAGTTTTATTTGTTTTTGCAATTGAGTATAATTTTTTTTACTGTTTTGACATAGTATAATTTTTATAACAATGTGACATTTTCAAAAACACAACGGTAGTACATTCCCAATAACTGATACAATGTATATTGTTGTCCTTGTAGTAGTTATACAGAGCATAGGATATAGACATGATAATTTTTCTAATCATCACTGGTACAAAAAATTTCTTCTCATTGAACTAAGAGAAAGAAATTGTATACATAGTCCAATATTCCATAATTGCAGCGGGTTATTGGCAGAACTGGCAATGTCAGCAGCAGTTGATTTAAGCCTTTTACAGCTCAGAATACTAAGCTAGCTTAATGTTTTATGCTTCATGGTTAAATTTTTCTGCTGGGTGGTTAAGGGCAAGTTAAAGCAAGACCTGCTTAACAAAACAAGTAACTTTTGTATCTCCCATGGTCAGTCAAATCCTCTCAGGATTTACTTTGATACCATGTGCAGTGCTTGGTAGAACTGTTGTCAGTGTCAGCCGTCTGGATGAGTCACAGCCATTGCTTGACAAGTTTGCTCTCTGTGAAAGCCCGAGAAAATGTTTTCTCTCTAGGTGACTCTCCTTAGGCACACTATACATCATCTATCCCTTTCCTCTGTGGGCCCATAATCTCCTTGAGCAGAAAATTTGGGACACCACTGAGTTCTAGGATGTTACAGCACAGGTTCTTTTGTGTCTTGAGTCCTCACTGATCGTGAAGGATGAGAGCCAAAATATTGGCTGCCCTGGTAGCTCTTCTTTTTTCTCTAATTTTTGGTCTGTAAACTTAAATTTTTAACACTCCAGAAGAGAAGCTTCATGATACTCCATAACATAGGTAACTTGAGCTTAACATTACTGTCTTTCTGAATATCAAACATCTTACACTTAACTTGAAATCAGTATTTTCCATTAATTATTGATATTCTAATAAATCCTCATACAATGTGAGAAAAGCAGTTACACATTTTTGCACAGATATTTAGAAATCTAAGTATATTTAAAATTGTAGCCGGTCGAGCCGACAGCATTTTTCCTAGTCTCTTACTCTCATTTACTACCCTTTTCATTTTCTTATAAATCAATCATTTACTTGAAAGAGAGTATAGCAGTAACTGAAATTACATTAGAAGCAGCACAAATCTAAAAGACAAGAATGACAGGAGGGGGCTGGGGAGATAGCTCCGTGGCACAAGTGCCTGCCTGGCAAGTGCAAGGTCGTGAGTTTGAAACTCAGTCCCACCAAAAAAAAGAAAAAGAAAAAAAGAATGACAGGCATTCCAAGTGTAATTTTAGTGTTACCCACTGCTGTCCTGATATGTTTCCTATCTTTTCTGTTTGCAGTCACTTCACTGTTTAATGCTTAAGTCCTTCACTTCCATTCAGCTGTGTTATGACTTTGCATTTTTATTTCTTCTTTGGAGTTCTTACCCTAGGGAGACTATATGATATTTACACATATAGGTCTGATTTATCTATTATATGTTCAAGATACATCCACTTATATATGAAGTCTTCTAGTTTATCATTCTTTATAGCTGAGTAATATTCCATTATATAAAAATACCACATCTTTTTCAACCATTCTTCAGATGATGGGCATTTTGGTTGTTTCCAAGATTTGGCTATCACAAACTGTGCTGCTATGAACATAGATGCACAGATATCACTGATATGATGTTTTCAGTTCTTCTGGGAAAATTCCCAGTAGGGGGATAGCTGGATCAAATGGGATTCCCAGTTCTAGTTTTTTAGGGAGTCTCCACACTGCTTTCCATAATGGTTGCACCAGTCTGCATTCCCACCAGCAGTGGAGAAGGGTTTCTTTTTCCCCACACCCTCTCCAACATTTGTTGTTGGTTGATTTCTTTATGATATCCATTCTTTCTGGAGTGAGATGGTATCTAAGTGTTGTTTTAATTTGCATTTCACAAATGGCTAGTGATGAGGAGCATTTCTTCATATATTTATAGGCTTGTTGAATTTCTCTCTCTGATAAGTGTATGTTAATCTCAGATGCCCATTTCTGGATTGGATCTTTGAATTTGGGGAGCCTAATGGTTTTTATTTCTTTATAAACCCTAGATAGAAGACCTTTGTCTGAATACTTCTTAGTTAAACTTTCTTTGAAATTATTAGGTTGTCTTTTCACTGTGATGATAATTTCTTTTTTTTTTTTTTTTTGTCTTTTTGAGACAGGGTCTCAGTATGCAGTTAAGGCTGGCCTTGAGCTCAATTTTGTAGCCCAGGCTGGTCTCGAACTCACACCGATCCTCCCGCCTCAGCCTCCCGAGTGCTGGGATTACAGGCGTGCGCCACCACGCCCGGCTGATAATTTCTTTTGATGTGCAAAAACTTTTCAGCCAATGGAGGTCCAAGTTGTTGATTCTGTCAAGTGTTAAATGTACATTTTGATTTCTGTCCGTGAACTGTTTGCCTACCCCAATGTCTTCAAGATTTCCTCCCACTTTCTCTTCCAGGAGATTTAATGTTTCTCTTTTAATATTTAGATCTCTAATCCATTTTTACTTTAGTTTAGTGCATGGTCCAGAAAACTTGATCTGGGTCAAATTTAGTTTTTGGCATATGGAGAGCCAGTTTTTCTAGCACCATTTGTTAAAGAGGCTGTCTTTTGTCCAATAAACATGTTTGGCCCCTTTGTCAAAAATAAGTAGTCTGTTGAGAATACCTGGCTTTCAGAATGTTTTCACACTAGCTAGTTTTAAAATCATTACCTAAAACACAAATTTCCATGCTGTGTTTTTGGATCCATGGGTGCTTCAAGAAAGCCAGTAGATCAAACGTTTCCAAATTTAACTGCTCTATATATTGAAGTTTTAATCTTTGGTTTTTTTTAAAGTTCCACTGTTAGAAAAAATATTTAAATTTCTGATTTAAATAAGGTTCAGTTTCATTCACTGATTCTTTTTTTTTTTTTCTTTTTTTTTTACATTTGGACATAAATAATACTTCCAAGCAATGAGTGTTATAGATTACTGATTAGACCTAAAGGGTAATATCCTTGAATCCATTTTCAGTGGAAATCTTTTGACTTAACTGAATACTCTGAGTTACAAAAGAGCAAATCAGAAACACCTGCACAATTGTGTATTATTTCAGTGTCTGTCATTTCTCCCATGACATGCCTCAGTGGGCTAAATTCTATAAATCAATGCATTCTAATTGGTATTCTGTGTCCTTTGCATATATTTATATTTTATTTCCTTTTCAAAAAAGATGATAAGCCTTGATCAAAATCTCATAGGCTTCTCTCCTCTTCTTACTGGCCAGGCTTGCTAGACAGCTGGTAACTTCTTTTTTATCTATCCTAAATGGTGAATTAGACCTGAGAGAGAAATTTCCCTGTTAAGAATGCTTTTTGAGAATGAAAAAACATTCTGGTGTACAACTGTATCACCCCAAAACTTGGATATCAAGGCCAACTCATTGCTGGCCAATATCACACCATTTTAGCCTTTATAACTCCACATACAATGAACAGTGTTCAATGTAACTGTTCTGTTGAGCCACTTAATGAGAGGCAGAAATTTTGACACTTGATTTAAGAGGAAACTTCATTTAGAAGATACCAGATTCTCCTAAGGAAACGTTCACTGGTTCTGGTGAGGGTCATTTAGGCTCTCTTTGGAGAAAAGTTGTGTAAAGGATCTATCCACTAGTTTCATACAAGAAATGTGCCACAACAGTTTGTCATGAACCTGGGAAGAGAGCCCATAACTTCCACAGCAGGTCATCTGGAAAAAGAAAATGTGGCCAGGCAGGGAAGGGTTTCACCCATCTTATCACAAAGGCTCCTTTGATAGATGGAACCAGGCTTGCCTGGTTGACAGACCCCAGGCCTCCCAGGGCCAATCTTAGGACAAACAAGCACTGATCACTGCTCTCTGGGCATTCCTGCACTCTGAAAAAGGGTGTCTGTGAGGCTCATGGAACTGGAGCTTATCACATCCCTCCAGAGATTCTCCCAGGGCTCTGCCAGCTTGCATATTTCTTAGGGACCCTTGCTCCGCAAGGGCCACAACAGACAACCTTTTGACATTGCTAAGCCCAGTCAGTATAGAGGTGGTCAGAAGAGGTCTGCAGCACTCCTCAAGCCCCAGGCTCCCAACCCTGACCTATATGGAGCTGACTGAGATGTTTCCACTCTCCAGGCCAGACTCAGAATAAGTGTTTGGCTGGACACGGTGTTGAACTTGTCTGTTGTCTTCTCATGTTGACACACTGACCAAAAGTGATACCCACCATTGCTCAGGACTTTTAAGTTTATAATCCATATAGAAAGAACATTGTTGTATAAACCTTGCCAAGACTATAGAGATTTTAGATTTCCAACTAAGAAGCTGAAGAAATTTATGGCAGTGTTGCTCGATGAGGAGGCCAAGTAAACTCACAATGTTGATCTTAGGTCTGTTTAAATTTCTCTTGCCTTCTGGCACTTGAAGCAGTAGTGGAAAGAAATCATTTACTCCTGGGAGCATTAAGCATTTGGAAACACAGGGGTACCCAGGAAGAGCATTAAGAACAGAACTGATGTGCCACAGTGGTCCTGGCCTGCAGAGGGCAGGATTTCACTCCAGCATGGTGGCCGTTCCTATCACGGGTGACAAAAACTTTAAGCCCTACAGCAATAAGTAGAGTGAACTGTGTGGAGGCTCAGTTTCCTACTCATAAAGTCTGGTCATTAAGCAGCCTGCTCTTTTGACCCCATAAAAAAAAAAAAAAAAAAAAAAAAAAAAACATGTTGCTTGGGACTGCGACAGGTATCATATAAGGAATATCCAGTTGGCCTCAGAGGCTATGAATGTGGCTTTTTCATGAAGGTTTCTTCTGTTCCTTAGAATTTAGTTCTGGGTCTTTCTTCTGTCTGCTCTGGCTGTAAGGACCGCAGGAGTAGCAGCAGGAGTCACATAATTTCAGATCATTTTAGGACAGCAGCTGGAGGAGAATGAGTTGAGCCCTAAAGAGAAAAATCAGCACTTAGCACAGGACTGGGCTTTTATCTGTCAATCACACATCGCGGTGGGAGAATCTGTGAGGTTCGGTCAACAGTGACACTTTCAGCAAAAGGCTGTGATTCTGCAGACCCCAGGAGCAGTGGGGGACAGAATGCTGAGGACTCTCCACTCTTGTGGGGGGCTAGAAGTGAACCGAGGGAGCCTATTTTTACATGCCAGATTACCTTGATTTAACACAAAATGAAATGCAATCTGATATGTGAGTTGGTAATGGACTAACAAATGACTCAAGTAAAAAGTCATTTTAATGTAAAGTCCTGGACATGATGTATTGACCTTCCCGGGAAGCCTGCTAATAGTCTGCCCCTAAGGTTCCTGGCTACAAGAATGTTCTGGATGTGACGCCTAAGCCTTATCTACCCTCCTCCCGCCGTCTCCATTTTAGTGCTCACTTGTGTGTAATCTGAGCATTTTATATAGGAAAAACTTGCTGGAGTTGAAACTGGAGGAAAATATGTCTTAATAGAATTTATAATTTAACAACCTAACAAGACAGACTGAAATTTATTGGAATAATATCTCCTAAAGACCTTCCATACCCCAACTTTCAGAATCGGTGAGTTAGACCTTTAAAAGAAAAAGGAAAGGATACCTGGATATTTTTTTTCCGTGCTGAAAAAAGTAGGACTTATTTAAAGTTTATAAGTTTCTCTATCCATATAAGGAATGATGAGAGAGGAGAGGAGAGGGAGGGAAGGGAAGGGATTGAGCCTGATTCCTGGTTCCCGCTGATGCAGATGGCCTATCCTGTTTTCGTGGCCACTAGGCGCTAGGCAAGCCCAATTGCCATTAACTGCTGGGCTCTGTGTATATTTCCATGCACACGCTCAACTGCCTTCTTTACTCAGGAAATTATTCTCCTCACGCCTTGTGAGGTCTTGGAACAAAAAGTAATTGTGAAAAAAACAAATGTTGCTCCTCTGTCCAGAAAAAAAAGTCGCATTGCATCATGTAGCTAAAAAAAAAGTTTGGTTAGTTTTTGTGGCGAAGGCGGTGGGGGGAGGGGGAGTGTTGAGCAGGGGTGGAGGGAAGGAAAGGGGAGGAGAGTCTTACGTGTGCAGTTGTTCTCCTCAGAGAAATGTGTGTGCCACGAGTCATTGTCTGAAAATGTGGCTGTGAGACAACAAGAGACCTGGGAACAGAAAGCATGCCCCTGACTGGGTGCAACCTCCTAAGTTAGAGTGCATGGTGCTGATGACCTTGAGGGCCGGCCCAAAGTGCCATCCCTACGTTCTTCAGGTCATCCTGCCTGTCTCCTAAATACTAAAGTGGTTTTCAGTCACAAGGAAAAATGCTTTCTAAAAAGAAGTTGGTGTCTTTAAGACAACTCAGGGGAGCAGAGCCCAGCAAGACTGAAGCCCTCTCACTGGTCAGCTTGGTTTTTCCAGATGCTGGCTGTCTGTACCTCAGTTTTTCTCATCTGTAAAATGGCCAAAATTCCAAATTCTATCTTATAGGGCTATTAGAAGAACTGATAAGACACATACAATGTGCTTAGAAGAGTTCGATATATTCTGAGTGCTCACAAAAAGTCAGCTATTATCATCATACATGTCAAGTCCCTAGCATAGCTAGACCCTCCATGAAAGCCATTTTTCCTGCTCACAATTCCCAATAACCATGGTACGTACAAACTGAAACAGCATGAAGTACCTGTGAGAACACGATTTCTTCTCCTAGTCGTTTCATCTCAGACAAACTACATTTTTTTTTTTTTTTTTTTGGACTGGCTCAGGCTGCCTTAAGGGCAGATCTCATGCTCCATGTGGAGGTGGAGATCAAACCGTGGTCCCCACTACTTTCTGTGAGAGTTTGCTTGCTCATTTCTTAATGCCCCCTATCTCACAGAGTAGCTATGCAAACAAAGTCAGAGACTCCAAGTAAAAAAGTATTTTAATTGACGGTGATACATGGGCTAGAAATGGTTAGAAACCACAGAGCCCTGGTCTGATAAAATAAGCATTTACTGAACATTCACGGGCAGGCATTTTGATGTTAGGCTTGGAGATACAAAGATGAGCATCCATGATCCTGCCCTCTGAGAACTTCAGGATTAGGGAAGGAGACACCAGGAAACATGTCATCTTCCTTCTGTGTGGATCTTACTGTTGTGAAAGCATTTTTAGAAGCCCAGAGAAAATTCAATAAACATTGTTCCCTTCCTAAAATACTTCCTTGAACCCCACACCAAACTAATTCTTACTGATCCTTCAGCTTTCAGATGATTTCATTTGGTCGAAGAAGCCCCTTCATATATCAAGATGCTTTATACTTCAAAGGTACTTCATATTTCTCATTTTCTAGTATTCAGTGCTTAGACAGTGGCTTCATCACTCTCCCTCCCTGCTAGCTGTACCTCCAGTCTGCTAGCATGTTCAGTGTTGTGTTAATTCCTTCACTTGGAAAATGCAAAATTGCTTTTATATAGGAAGAATGAATGTGCCCCAGAGCTTCTCATGGATAGAGGAACCGATCCTAGAAGGTAAACTAAGCATTGCAGGACGCAGGTGAGCCCTCAATGTTGTCCCTTTGGTCTGAAGGACCTGGGGCAACTTTATGATCATCAGTACATCGAGAACACTTTAGGAGTCAAGAAACAGGCCTGGGGATGTGGCCCAGTGCTACAGCAAAGACACACTTGACAGGCTTGAGGGCCCTGAGTTGAATTCCTAGCTTAGAGTTGCCAGTCCAAATAATTAGACAAAAAGAAGGGATGCAAGTATAGCCAATATTTTGGCTCTAGCCCATCAAGGTCAGTGAGAACACATGACAAAAGAACCTGTACTGTAACAGCATATGACTCAGTGGAGTCCCAGATTTCCTGTTCAAGGAGATTATGGGGCTGCAGAAGAAAGTGACTGATGATGTACAGTGGCCTAAGGAGAGTCCCCTAGAGAGAAAACATCCTCTCAGGCTTCCACAGAGAGCAAAATGGTCAAGCAATGGCCATAATTCATCCAGATGGCTGGCACTGACAAAAGTTTTACAAACCACAGTACATGGTTTCCGGCTAAACTCTGAGGGGACCTGACTGACCTTGTCAGATACAAAAGTTACATTTTTTTTGGTAATGTAGGCCTTGCTTTATCTTGGTCTTAACCATCCAGCAGAAAAGTCTAACCACGAGGTATCAAAAGGAAAGCTATATTAATATGCTGAGTTGTAAAAGGCTCAAGTCAACAGCCCCCAATAATGCCAGATGAGCTGACTATCCACTACTGTTACAGACTATTGGACTACATATACAGCTACTTTCTCTTTGTGCAATGAAAAGAAAGATCAGTACTAATGATGCTTAGATAAGAAATCATGTCTGCATCTCGTCCTCTGAACAACTATGACAAAGACAGCATTTAACAGTGTATTAACTATTATAAAAATAATAAAATAAATAAATAAATATAAAAAAGCAAGAACAAAATTAAAAACAAACAATCTAGAGCTATCCTCTCCCATAAAGAGGCTGATGGTTTTCAGCAAGGCTGTCAAGACTGTTTGAGAGGAAAAGGACAGTTTTTCTAACTAAGTGTTGGGAAAGTGGGTTAGCCACAAACAAATTAGTAGTCTTGGGTCTGCACATTATGTTACAGACAAAAAGTTAACTCAAAAGAAATCAAAGACAAATGTATCGGCTGCATCTATAAAACCCTTACTGGCATGTGGGAAAACATTCTTGATGCTGGATATAACACCAAAGGCACAGGCAACAGAAGCAAAATAGGTAAACCCAACTATAATCAAAATGTAAAACTTTTATGCTTCGAAGAACACTACTGACAGTAAAAAGGTAACCCATGGAATGAAAGAAAATATTTACAAATCATGCAGCTGCTATGAGTTTAATATGTGAAGAAGTACAATCCAACAGCAAAAATTGGCCTAAAACTAGGCAAGAGCAAAATAGTATTTCTCCATGGAGGACCTAACAAGTGACAAAAAGTAACCTAAAAAGGTTACAGAAATAAATGCAAACCAAACTTGTAACAAGGTACCTCTTTACACCACTACAATGGCTATTATTACAAGCTACCAAATAGGATGGGGGCAAGAAGATGGAAAAATTGAAATTCTTAAACACTGCTATTGGGAATGTGAAATACCACATACACTATGGAAAATGATATAGATCATTCTCAAAAGGTAAAAATGGAATTATAAGATCTATAAATTTCACTTGCTGGCATATACCCAAAACAATGTCAGCAGGATTGTGAAGAGATCCTTGTGTACCCATTTGTAGAGGAACTCTTCACAACAGCTAACTGTGTGAAGAGGCAACAGTGTCCACTAACGAGTGGCTGGATAAACAAAACAATGCACATACATACAACGGTGTTTTATTAGGCTTAAGGCAAAGGAAAATCCTAACACATTACAACCTATACAAAAATTAAAGACATTATGTCTAACAATATAAGCAAGTCACAAAAGAACAAAAATATGATTCCATTCCATGAGGCTCCTAAGTAGAAAATATGTAGACACAAGGTCGAATGCTGGGTACCAGGGCCTGGCAGAAGGGGAGCAGGAAGTTATAATTTACTGGGTAGAGAGATTCTGCAAGGAAGATGGAAACGTTCTGGATAGGCTTTGATGGCTGTACAACCATGTGAATATACTTAATACCACTAGGCTGTAGATTTTAAAAGGGTTACAAGCATGTTATGATTTTTTTCAAAATGAAATAAAAGAAAACAATCACTCCAACAAAAAGCACAGTGGCAGCTCAAGCAGAGAATAATGCAGTGGGATGTTCAGTTGGAATGAGTCCTGGAGTCCCAAGCAGAAGACAATGGCAGATGCCCCACTCCTGCTTCGTGGACACTCCTCTACTTTCATGAACTGGACTCCACCTGGTCCAAGTCACTGACACGTTAGAAATGTTGCTTTCGAGAGTTTGTTGGCATCCAAAGAAATCTTAGCACTGTTTTTTGTTTCTAGTCAAAGAAGCTTTGTGATTGGCCAGAAAAACATAAAACCGTGACTCAAAGCTCAGGCAGGTGGAGTTGGCACACTTTCAAAGCTTGGACTAGGGGAAAGGGCTGCCCAGCAATAGTGCAGAATAATGTTACAGAATTCTGAGTACCTAACAAGTGAGCCACGCTGAACTCAAACTCTTTAAGGACACTCCCATAAAAAGCAGTAGGAAGGTGGAAAGGGGGACGTCCAGGCATGCAACTCTTCTTCACAGAGACACACTTGGGAAAGAGTGGCAGACCTTCCAGGCTCAGGCTGAGCATGATGTCACCATCAATGCAAAAAGGAACTAGGAGGGCCGGTGAGATAGCTCCTCGGACTAAGCTTGCTTAGGCAAGTGTAAGGGCTGGAGTTCGATCCCTAGCACCACATGCCAAACCAGACCCTTCCCGCAGGTGTGCTGAGCCAGTGACTGAGGAGGATGAAAACAGAACGATGACTATGAGTCTGAGGTGTGTAGTGAGACCCTGCACAATATAAAGAAAATTAAATTTTTAAAAAAAGGACTTAGGAGAGGGAAAACGCAGCCCAGAAGAGGAGGCTCCTCACCATGGAAGACAGCATTTTAAAAGAAGGTGAAACACAAATCTATCTGTGGTTCTTCTGACCTTACTCTGAGATCCAAGGAACTGCCACAGAAGTCTGGTTTTGTTTTTTTTTGTTTTGTTTTTTTTTGCTTTAGTCTTTCATCTATTATTGGCCCAAAGAATAGCCATCAAAGCTGCCCCAGTCAGTAGCAATGGAGATATCAAATATGCTTGTCCCATGGGCAATGTCAACTTTTAGAAAGCTAACTATTTCCAAACCTGAAAACAGATCTCCTCAAGCTGTGGATTTTGGCCTACTTCCATGTGGCTTCATTTAAGAACAATTTCTCCTCGAGTAGCAGCTCTCAGCTTGTATCCTGTGGGTAGTGTGTTCATATCTGAGATCCAGTGCACCAGGCCCCTCCCTGCTAATAACGAAGCGAGGCCCAGTCTGGATGCCCTGCAAGACAGAGTCAGCCAGGAGCCCACCGTGGGGTGGGCAAATATGAAAGGTGGCAGGAACAGGAGCCTGCTCTGCAGAGTCCCCTATAAAATTTACCTGGAGAAGCAACAGGACCCAGAAACATGTATCACCACCCCAAGCTGTGGGTAAATAACTGGATGGCCTGGTCAGGGCAGCAGAGGAGCTGGAAAGCGCCTGTGGCTGGTAGCCTGCGAGTGTGCAAAGCTCCAAGGCACGAATACGGCTGGTGACGACTTTCAAGGTACATCACTGTTATTTTCCTTACTCTTTCAGCTGGTTTACCAGTTTGCCTTTTCTGATGTTAGGGTGTTCTCTCATATTTCTTTTGTTTCTGTTACAAAAGGTCAAAATAAATCTTCATCAGTGGGCCAAAGGTTAAAACTTAGATTTTCAAGATATAGACACTAGGATGTAATAATCTAAATATACTCATCATTCCAGACTAATATTTCTTAAGTTTTCTGTAATTCTATTGAGTGATTTGTGGTCATTTAAAAACAAGGGCCCTAAATTCTCTGACATTCCTCCCATAAAGAAGGGTTAAAGTCTCTCTTGAATTTGGGCTGACCTGTAATGATTTCAACAAGTACAATAGAACAGGCATGATGTTATGTCCTGACTTCCCGGCTACCCGTCTTGATGGTCACCATGGGGAAAGATAGTCACCATGTCATTATCCAACGCCACTGAGGCTGCCAAGGCCACCTCTATGCACCTGACTGACAGTCCTGGTTTAGACCACAGTGGACAGAGGAGTCCACTGCCAGCCACACACAGGGGTCATCCTCCCTTTTTTCAGTGCAGAGAACTTGCTTTTGCTCTCTGTATGTGTACAACTTGATCTTGGTTATATTACACAAGCAATACATAAGGAATTTAAAAAATACTTTTTTTTTTGAGACAGAATCTTAAGTTGCCCAGACGAACTGAGCTGCATCCCCTCTGCCTCAGCCTCCTTTGTGCCTGGGATTCCAGCTTGTGCCCCCATACCAAACTGAAACTTTTATTGGCTTTTTTTAATTGGCTTTTGACTATTCCCTTTTACAACTACTAAGTTCTTAGCCAACTGTGTTAAGGAACAATCTCTGGTCCATTCACTCTGCTTTGCATCCTGCTTTTAAGGCTCCCAGGTGCCCCTGACTCTCTTATGTTTTACGCTGCTTTTTTTTTTTCTTCCAGAAAGCCTAACAAACAATTTTTTACACAGGGACAAGAGAGAAATTCCAGGAGACCCACTCCGTCTAACTGCTGGCTTAAATTGCTTGAGAGATTCCAAACAAGAACGTCCCAGCTCAGCGCTTTCTAAGTTCCTCACCATCAAAACCTTGAGCAAATAAAAGGTTGTTTTAAGCCATTAAGCTTTGGGGCAATGAACTATGCAGAAGGGGCATCTGAAATATAGCCTGTTGGTAGCTTGTGGTTTTAGAGGAAAAGGTCATAAGATAGCTTGTTTATATGCATGTTACAAATTGCAAGACAGGGTTAGTAATGGCTTTTACAAAAATCCCATTATGCCCTCAACAACCATCATGTTCTTAAAAGTTGCACATCCCCGGCGAGGCCCCGCGCAGTCAGCAAGCTGTGGCTGTCAGTCAACAGGATACAGTCTGTCGTATGTGCATGTTATTATTTATAGTGGTTAAATCTGCATTTTTCATTTTTGTTAGATTCCTTTGTTAGAAAATATTTATTATAAAACATTTGTTATATGGCCAATGTTTTGAGTGAGTATATTTAATCTTCAGAAAGAACTAGCATGGTAGGTATTACTATTACTAATTCCACTTCATAGATGAGAAAACAGTCACTGAGAAATTGAGTAGTTGATGGGCATACAAATTTTAAATATTAGATTTGGAATTTGACTGCAGGCAATCTAATTTGAATCCATAAACTATCACCCTTTGCTCTCTCTCAATTTTGTGTCATTTTATTCCCAATTTATACTCTTTCTCTCTCTCTCTCTCTCTCTCTCTCTCTCTCACTCACTCTCTGTAGTAAAAATAGTAGTTAGAATAATTAGGATACAAGTGATCACCAGAATTCATGTGCAAATATAAAATACATTTCTATATAGGCTGGGACAAATGAGTTACTAGACTTTATAAGATTACTCATCCATTAGACCCATGCCTAGTATATTTTCTATTATGACATGAAGCACCTCAAGTCTTTCCCCTACTCTTAAACATAGCGCAATAACCTTCCACATAAATGAACAGAATTTGGCTAGAAAACATAAAAATATTAAAAGTATTACAAATTAAATAGCTAAGGGATAGGCATAACCAAGCTGCAGATGTGTCACTTAACATGTCATCTTCCATTGTAAAACTCTTCATTCCACTGCCAATTACCAAGTAAGAAGCCAGCTATATATTTACTTAGTGGCATCATGCTTGGCAAGAAGGCATTAGACACTACTGTAGAGGCTCCCTTCCCACATGGCTCCATGGGTCACCTAATGACAAGGACATGTAGTAACTATCAAGGACTATGTAGTGATGAGGACACAGACTCCAGAGCCAGAAAGCCAAAATCTGCACCCTAACTCTGCTTCTTGCCAGCAAGGTGACCTTCAGCAAATTACTTAGCCTGTCTGTGCCTCGATTTCCTCATGTGTAAGGTAAGAGTTATAATAGTATCTGCCCTGAAGCTAAAAGGGCATCCAGTGAATTCATACTGGAAGGCACTTAGGACAGTGCCTGGCACAGAGTGTGTGCCATGGAAATGCTTGTCAAATAAGTAAATGAAGTGCGTGCTAGCAGATATTTTGTCCTGCAGTTAGATAGTATACAAGTGCAGGATATGTGAGAAAAGTGAGAACTTGTTGTTTTGAAACTAAGAAGAAATAATACAGAAGAGGCTTTTAGTTCTGTTAATAATTGTTCTGTGAGCTATGACATAAATGGAAAAAGTGAGTGCCTTTGAATACAGATGGAAGCTATGTGTCCAGTAAGAATAAAAGCAAAATAATTGTCCTCAAATATCAATCAGTATTCAGTTTCATTCACAAAGCACAGTGAATAGCTAAAACTATGCCCCCTAAACTTAATGAAATGTTGAAGGAAATGAAACTAAATGCAGTTCACTCACAGCCCTGAGTGCCCTTGCCAGGGGCTGTATGCACAGGCAATGAGGAAGGCAGCAGGCATCCTCCACACTGCACTCCACAATTGATGTAGATTAACCAGGACCACAGTTTTTCCTTGCAATGAAGAACCGCGGGACCTCTATGACGTGCCACAATCCACATATCGTGGTAGCACTGCCGAAGGTGCCTGTCTCATCACTGAGGGCTGGCCCCCTGGTCACCATGTGAGGCCACTGAGGCAAGCTGGCTCAGCCAAGGATCTCTCCTGCTCCCGCAGAGGCAGGCAGGTCCTCATGCAGTGAAAGGTGCCACGGATCACTCAGAAACACACAAAATTTCTAGAGACCTAGGCTCGGGACCACACGCTGACTTCCAGAACACTGCACTGTCCAAAGGAGGCAAAGCCAGGCCACATGCGAGGTGTGGGAAAATAGGTTCTGCACCGCAGAGCCACCTTGCCTACAGAGAGAGGCAAAGTTAAAGACCATTCCAATGATGGAAAATGAATTTTTAAAAATGTATTTGGTACAGGGTCTCATTACACGGTTTGGACTCATAGTGATCCTCCTGTTTTCAGCCTCCCCAGCACTGAGATTATAGGCACACACTACCACACCCAGACTTGGTCACCAGCTCAGGTGCAGCATGTGTGGTATTGGGGATCAAACCCCGATCCCCGCAATTGCCTAAGCAGGTGCTTAGTCTATTGAGCTATCTCACCAGCCCTGAAAAATGCATTTTTAAATGTACTTGATCACCTGTATTGATATGAACTGCTCATAATGGACTCTATGGTTACCAAAAGTTTGGGGCCACTCTGATTCTACAGTGAACACCAAGCATGTCGATGGTTTTTAAAACCACCATTTCCTGAGAAGATCAAATGGGAATACAAATATCTATCAAGATTTTCTGATACTCAACATTTTCATTGTTTGTGAGAGAAAAATCAATGATGTACTGTTGGATTCATCTGAAAAGCATAAATAGCAATAGGAAGAAATTTCTTCAATAGCTATATAAAACCAGAGTGGATTAGGAAGCAATTTGCCTGTAACTCCCAGATTGAAATATCAAACTTCCAATTTCATTACTTTTTATTTATTTATTTACTTTTGGTACTGGAAATTGAACACCTGACCTCAAACTTGCCAGGCAGGCACCTTGCAGCTGAGCTACAGCCCAGACCCCCAAATTTGAAATGGTACCTGTTCTTCAGGTTTGAGTGTCACCAAGCCCTGAGACAAATCTTTCAGTGAAAACTTTCTTCTTAACTCCTGGGTTCTTGTCTAACTTGAATGTCAATGACATTTAAAGAGACAACAAATATTTGCTGAGCTGCTGATAGTTTAAAACTGGCAATTAAGGATTGTTAAATAAAAAGAAATAAAATTGGAAATAATTGAAAGGATTAGAAAACAGGCCCATAGGTCACTCAGCCCATCATGAAACCACATGACCTGAGCAAGATGACCCAAGGAAAGAGGACAAAACTATCACCCCTCCAATATACATGGGGAAAAGCCCAATTAATTTGAATTTTTATATTTATTATTTCAACACTTATAAAACTCTTTTTTAGGGCCCGGCAGAATGGCTCAGTGGTCTAAAGCACCTGCTTGGGAAAGCTTGGGTGGCTTCATGGACCACAGTTCGATCCCGGGCACCACATGCTGCGCCAGCCCTGCCCTCAGGGCGGGCTGAGCCAGCCATAAAAATGAGTGAATAAACAAGTAAAGGTTGTGAAACAATAAATAAATAAATAAATCTTTAAAAAAAAAAAAAAAACTCTTTTTTAAATATGCCTAAAATTGGTAGGCTACATGTGCCTTTCTTTTGCCATTATATGCTCTGCAGACAATAAAATTTTGAAAAGTAAGTCATGGCAGTACTACAGACCTGGGATGCTGTCATCTCACAATTCAGATGTCAAAACTCTAATCCTCAAGTTGATATTTGACTTTGGGAAGTAATTATGTTTACATGAGGTCAAGCTGGGGGCCCCACAATAGAATTACTGACCTTAGAAGAGTCTCTCTCTCTCTCTCTCCCTCTCCCTCTCCCTCCCCCTCTCCATCTCTCTCTCTGTCTCTCTCTTTCTCTCTCTCTCTGCAGTGCACAATATGTTGTTATAGAATCCCAAGAAGACTAAGCGGGTCATCAAGTGTAGGCAAAGGAGCTCCATCTTGAGTAGCAGGCTGCAGGCCCTGCTTGGTCAGGCACTTGCAGTTGGGTGTGAAAGACTCAACCTTAGTAAACACTGCACAGTTTCTCTGCCTTACAAAAGCAGTATGGTAACCCTAAGTGCCCAAGAAGAGTGGGAAGAATTAACATTATCTAGGTGGCAAGAATTATCTTAAAAGAGAATATAATTTAAGTGAACTATTTGCAAGATGTTAAGTTACGAGCTTCATTGCTATATTTATTTTCTAGGATGGCTATGACAAATTATAAATTTGGTGGGATTTTTTTTAATGTATTTAGTACAGGGTCTAAAGGGTCTCACTACGTAGATTGGACTCTTAGCAACTCTCCTGTTTTCAGCCTCCCAAGTGCTAGGATTACAGGCATGTGCCACCACACCCAGTGTCAATTGCCATCTCAGTGTGCCCGGAGGGTAGGGCCAGTGCAGCACACCAGGGATCAAACTCCAGTCCCTGTGCCTGCCTAAGTAGGCACTTCAGTCCACTGAGCTACCTGTATTGCCTATAAATTTCGTGCTTTAAAACCACAGTAGTTTATTCTCTCAGCCTCCTAGAGGCTCAGGGGCCAGAAGGCAGGGTGTCGGCAGGGTCATGCTTCTGCAAAGCCTCTTGGGAGAGCTGTTCTTTGTTTCTCTTCTGACAGTTTCAGACAATCTCTGGCTCATGCATGTGGAGCTCCATCCTGGTTTCCTCTTCAGTGGCCTCCCCTCAGAGAGTCTCACTGTGTCTGGGTCTTCTGAGGACCTTTGTCATGGTATCTAGGCCTTTCCTGAATCCTCTAGGAGGGTTTCCAGATGCTTAGTCATATCTGTAAGGACCTCTTTTTCAAAATAAAATCATATTCAGACTCTGACTGACATGTTTTTTGTAGGAAAGCACTAAGCCACCATAGATGGTAAAGGACACAGTTAAAGACTCAGAAGAGAATACGAATAATGGAAGTGTGATTTCATGTTAAAGCAAAAGTCTTATAAAATCTCTGTGTGTGTGTGTGTGTGTGTGAGAGAGAGAGAGAGAGAGAGAGAGAGAGAGAGAGAGAGCACTGTCTGAATCTGGGACAGGGAAAACCTGTAAAACTATCTTCTCTTCATAATATGGTAGATTTGGGACTAAAAATTCTGTTTTACTTGACAGATATCAAGTAACTGATTGTAGTGTGTCTGGGATTCCCAACTAGCATTCCCTAGCAATAGGGTGTGTACTGCATACAATTTCAATGAACAGAGCTTTTTAAAGACTTGGGAAAAAGAAGGAAGGCTAACTACGATCATGAAGAATGGGAATAATCTCTGTCTGACTAGGCTACCCTTTTACGTGAAAACAAAAGCCTTTTTAAAAAAATTTATTTATTTTTTCTTGTTTCAGAATTTTTGTTTGTTTATTTATTTGTTTATTTTTATGGCTGGCTCAGGGCAGGGCTGGCGTAGCATGTGGTGCCGGGGATAGAACCGCGGTCCCTGCAGCTGCCTAAGCTTTCCTAAGCAGGTGCTTTAGACCACTGAGCCATCCTGCCGGGCCCTGTTTTTTTTTTTTTTTTTTTTTTTTTTTTTTTTTTTTTTTTTTTTTTTTTTTTTTTTTTTTTTTTTTTTTTTTTTTTTTTTTTTTTTTTTTTTTTTTAATATGGGACTGGGGATTGAACTCACAACCTTGCACTTGCCAAACAAGCACTTGTGCCACGGAACTATCTCCCCAGCCCTCAAAAGGCTTTAACTTGCTGATTTGATATGGGTTTCTTTCTGGGTCCCTGAAGTCCTCTGACCAAGTCATAAAGAACAAGAGAGCAGCCCCTGGCCGTTTATGTCCACACTGTCTTACTGTGGAGTGAGCCCATTAACCCCTTTTTTCCTCATTACTTGGAACTTACAATGTAAGAAAACAAACACATCTTATTTATTATGCACTAGAATCCTTTTGAAAAAAATCATGTCTACTTGATCTTTTGAAGTTATACCTGACTACTGGAAGATGTCATTCCAAGCTCCACACTGCACAGCCTGGGGTCTCCTGACCCCTTTCGCTGAAATTCAGAGGACTTTTGTGGGGCAGTCCACTCTTCAACCCATTCCCGAAGAAACCCATCGTCTCAAGAAAGGGAAGGATGTCCACGGATGGGCGCAAGGCCATGGTCCATCAGGGCGATGCTGACCTGTGAGAAATTCTTTAGCCCTCATGTGGAAAATTTGTATCCAGACATGGCTGATAGCCATGATAAAAGCTTTTAAAAAAATAGAAAAAGAATTTGAGTCAAACGTTAGGATCCGACAAATATCCTAACTTGTGCTGGAGGCAGGCCTTCCAGGGAATCTGCCTGGCATTTCCTTGGTGGAGCCATTTAGTAAGGAGATCTGTTTGCCTCCAATCAAATCCCAGAGAATAATTCCTCAGGCCCACCTGGGCTCCTCCCTCCAGGAAGGACTGGCTGTGCCCTTAATCTCCACTGATCCAATATTACTTCCTATATGTTCTAAGGGACTGTAGTCATTTGCTCTCTTTCAGGTTTGGTTACCCACTGTTATGGTTTATGTCTAGTTGTCCCCCCAAGGCCTCCTGTAGTCATTAGGCAGGGACTTCTAGAGTTTGAGACTTGATCCATGATCCCTGGGATTATGGGTTTTAGTACTGATGGGATTATGGGTCGAAGTACTTCTGGGATTATGAGTCTAGGCTAAGGCAGGGCCTAAGGCGGAGAGCCTGGATGTAATATAAAGAGACAGAGAGACAGACAGGAGCTGTTGCTCTCTGCTGCCCTGTTTGGTTGGCTACTTCTGCCACCATTTTGTTGCTGTTCCACTGCCATGAACTGGATGCTCTCTGCCCTGTTCCACTAAGCCTTGGGCCAGCTGAATATGGACTGAAACCTCCATAAACTGTGAGCTAAATAAACCTTTCCTTCCTTCATCTTGAGTGTCTGTTATTTGTCCCAGCAACGAGTAAAAAATAACTAAGACACCCACTATGTCCTATTATGTTCATATATAAGCATTTTATCCCATAGTAGTTTAAAAATGGTTGCTAGGCAGATGTACAGACAAATGACAAACACTAGTTGTTTTTAAACTGGAAGTCTTTTAAAATGCTCAAAACGTTCCCAATCAGAATACTGAAAACCATGACCTATCCGCTTTCTTTGGCCCTACCCCACTCCTCACAAGAGGCACTCAGCTGAGCTTTAGCCTGAGAAAAATGAGCCATACCAGGAAGTCTGTATCTATTCTCAAAGTGAGAACTTACATAACACGCAGACTGAGACTCAGGGACACCCTGATGGCAGAAAGCAACTGTAGCAAACATGGCTCTTCACCTGTGATGTTACTGTTGCTGGGGTAGTAGACTGCCTGTGTTGTAAGAGAAGCAGTGGAGCAGTGAGACCCTGCACAGAATAGAGACAGACAGACAGACAGACAGACAGAAGCCATGAAAAGGCGGCTCAGCTTCTTCTTTCCAGGAAGGGCAGTCCCTGGCCACTGAGGCTATGGTGGTGGGTGAGGCAGCAGCCTGTCCCTAGCCACTTGCTGTGCACGACCATTTTCACACTCATTATATTGCAGCAGTTCTGGTACTTATGGAGAAGGTGAGTAACCCAAAAATGAAGTATACATGTGAAAACCCAACTACTCCATCTTTCCAGTTCCTCAGACCAAGAAACCCTGGAGTCATCTATCTTTCTCTTAAGCTGGTAACTTAACACACAGCCTCTCAGCATGCCCTGCTGCACATTCACTGTGCTGAGGTTCCAGACACTTCCTGCCACTCTCACCCCTACCATCTCAGTGAAGGCATCACCTCCGCTTGCCTGTACCGACAGAGCTTGTCTCTGGCTCATGTTTCCCTACAGTCTGTCCCCAGAAAAGGACCAGGATGGCCATATTAAATCAGAACAACCCTGCCTTACTCATCAGGTTTCCCATTTTGCTCAGAGGAGACTGCAAGTTCTCGCAGTGGTGCAGAATTCCCCGTGGTCTACCCACTTCATTCCCTGCAATCTCCCCTCTCTCCAGGCACTCAGCCTCAGCATCTTCCTCGCTGCTCCTTGAAGTTTACATGTGTTTCTCAGTCAAATGGAATTTTATTTTCAAACAGAACAAGAGAAAAAACAAACAGTGGACTTCGCCTTTCTGACTGAGGGCCTGGGCACAGACCTGAGGCGCTCTCATGGAAAGAGATTTCTGCTCTTCTCTAGTGCTGATGGAGCTAAGATCAAATATGAAGTCCACCTGCCATGGGCCAAGGCTGGCCTGCGGTACCTGAGCTTCCAGGAGCAAACTTTGTCAGCAAATGAGCACAGGAGATGAAAAAAGAACTGCGTCTTTAAACAGACTGAACTGAGCCATGAGGTTAAATCTGAAAAACATTTCTGCTTGTTAGTTGTACTTTCCAGTTCAAGCATGCCCCATGTAAGTCTGTTGACTACTGAGTGCCCAAGTTAAACACTAAAAAGAAACTGTTTGTTCTTGAAAAATGGCCAGTGTGGAGCTGAGGACCCAGCTCAGTGGCACAGTGCTTGTCCATCTGTGTAAGACCTGGCACTGAAGAGAAACAGTAACACTAACATAGATCTGGAAAGATCCAAGAGCAGACCAAGTCACCATAAAAACATTTTATTAATCAAACATATTTACATATCTTGGTCAACGATCTCTAAATGTATGCTTGTTTTTCATTTAAATACAATGTAACCTTGGTAGAGTCTATCACAAGAATACAGCAGCATGCATGGTCTATTAGTCTTTCGCAGTTTTGTTTTGTTTTCTTCTTAAGATGTGACTTTAATGAAGTTTTTTGTTTTGTTTTGTTTTGTCTTTTTTTTTTTTAAAGCAAGTTATTTTTCCTTCCAAATGCAGATCACTGGGCCCTCAAAGCAAACTGTCCTCATTCCCCTCACTGCCCACTGCAACTTTGTCCTCTTAACTGGTGTGTTTCACTTTCCAAATTTCAGAAAGCAGAACTGAAGCTAAGCACTCATCCTAGCCATTATAGTTGGTGAGAACACAGAGAAAGACATAGTTCTATTGCAATGGAAAACATTTACAGTAAATTTAAAATACTTATATTAAGGAGCCTTGTACCATGTCCTGACAACTTCTAAACATCACAGTTTGCATACTACAAAGCTGGATGTCTTCCCCTTGAGATAACCAAGTAAATGAACTTGGGGACATTAGTTTCCCAAGTAACTTTGCTAGTTAACGTCAAAGTTTTCCTTCATATCTTAGTCACCACCATGGTCTTTGCATTTGAATGCAAAGAAGCCTCTTCCGTAAAACATTTAGAAGTTCCAAGCAGAATTGGCCTGGTTATCTTTCACTCTCTTGAAGTTGGTACTAATTTCGGAATATGCACAAAACTGGTCAGAGAAAGAGGGTCTATGGGGTTGCTTTACCCGCACTGGACAGTGCTGCATCGAGCGTGAAGATAGTTGGAAGCTGGGGTTGTCTGGTCAGGAAGGCTGCTCTCCTGTGCACGTGGGAACCACCTGATGTGGCTGGACTTTTTTCAAAACATGAGTTCTGCTGTAAAAATGTAGCTCTAACTTGGTAAGTTCATAGGAAGATTGCTTTCAGTCAGGACTGACGTGTTGAGCTTTTGGAAGGGTGGAGAGAGACAACAGCAGGGATGTTCTGCAAGGCAAGAAACGGAATATCGACTAGTGCACGACGTGCACAATGGCTATGGAAAACACAACTGATACTTTAACAGATGCTGCCATCAGAATCAGAATCTGAAGGAAGGCAGTAGACGCTGCAGCTGCAGTACCACAGTCAGGAACTGCCTGGCAATAAACCCAGTTCATAAGGAAATTTCATACACTTACTTTCTGAGCAAAACTCAACTTGATCAAATGCTGAAGAAGCTGAACTTGCTCTTGTGAATACCTTAAGCATAAGCCTCCGACAAACTAAACCTGCCTGCTACTTAAAGCAGCAGCCCAACCACAAAGCCTATGTTCTTAATGAACATAACTGTGTAATTAGCGCATTGATGACTGAAAAGTAACCCACTTAGCATTCAGTCAGAACAAAGGAAGAGCACTGGATTTCACTTAGGTCCATTCAGGATTTGTTTTCACTTGTCAATACTTCTCTGCTGGCTGCTTTCCAGCATAACTGTCTCTCCTGCCTGTTGCTATTTGTCCTAGTGCATTTTACACACTGAGATGGTTTCTTTTCCCTTAATGTGGAATTTTAGTCACATGTTTAGAAAAGCAAAAAGTGCCTGTCATGCAATGAGATATTTGAAATTCTGCTGCCCAGCACACATAACTGGAGACTACAAAATCAGCAACTACAATGATACACAGCTTAAGAGTATTTTAGCATTGCTTCCACAAAAAAGTTTTATAAATTATGCCCATGTTTGTTAATTTTAAAAAATTCTTGTTCTCAAAGAGAAACTTTCCATAAAGAGGCATTTCCCCTACACAGAAATTAGGTGTTTTTTTTTTGTTTGTTTGTTTGTTTTTTTTTTTTTTTTTCTGAAAGTATAACAAAATAGCTGCCAAGACAGTACTGGTAAGTATATGTGAGGTCAGAACGGGTGGTGGAGGTAGGTCTGCTAGGGAGGACCTAATGATTACACTAGATACCCCGGGTTAAGCAACCGGAATGGTATTTGGCAATAATTATGCAAAAGACGTTATGGTCATTATCATCTCCATTAAAATTTGAGGGACTGCTCTCAGCTTTATTTTTACATTAAAATTTACTCAACAGGTTCTTTTTGAAGTTCAATGCTGAGATCTTCAGATCTTAAAGAAAATTCAAGGTCTTTGCACTGTTTGCTAACATACTTCTGGGTTTTGTCATTCTATATACTGATGTGATGAAATATTTGACATCATTATTTACAAGCAACTAACTGAGTATTTTTATTTATTTATTTATTTATTTATTTATTTATTTATTTATTTATTTATTTTTTGTCTTTTTGAGACAGGGTCTTGTTGTGCAGTTCAGGCTGGCCTTGAGCTCACTTTTGTAGCCCAGGCTGGTCTCGAACTCGCACCAATCCTCCGGTCTCAGCCTCCCGAGTGCTGGGATTACAGGTGTGCGCCACCACGCCCGGCTTAACTGAGTATTTTAAACGTTAAACATAACAATGTGCCACAATCTCGCGCCTGCGGGAAGGCTTCAGGGATAAAATCACATCCCTTCCAGCTCGTCTGCCTGTGTACCTGACAGCTGATCTTTGGGTTTGTGGAATTTAATCTGACACAGGACTGAAATATGTGCCTCTTCTTGGGACTCTGTGTTGTTGTTTTGCTGTAGGTCAGATAAACACTAATGATGAGAAAACTCAGACTCGGGCAGATAAGTACCGAAACATCTAATCACTTTGTAAGATGTCTTCAAAGCTCTTCACCTTGAAAGGATCCCAGGAAAGGAATGGCATTTCGGGAACTTGCTGTTATCATTCAGAGAAGCCTATCTCTTAGTACCTTTCAGGATTTGATGTCAGGAACGGTGAAGCTGTGGGAAACTAATTTAAATGCATATCAAGGAGTCTGACAACCCAGCCTGATTTCCAGAGGTATGTTGTACCTTACTAGGACAGCAACAGATGTGTCCCCAAACGCAACATTGCAGGGGAAGCTCAGAGCAACCCGCTGCTGCTGACCCACACCACTCTGGAAATGTCCTCCTTTGTGAAGGAGATCTGCCTTATTTCCCATTTTAAAGAACTCAACTGACACTTACATGGTTACTGGGAATCAAACTCAGGACCCTGCACTTGCCAGGCAGGCACTGCACCACTGAGCTATATCCCTGGCCCCTTTACATTTGGTGTTTAAAACTAGTGTAAAGCAATTACAATACTGTAGTGATGCTATTTCTTCTCTAAAATGCAACTGAGTTAGCTTTTTACATGAGTGTTTCTTTCGAGCAGTTTCGCAGTGGTGTTCCTGGGACCTGAGGCCTGAGAGGCTGCCACTGCTGAAGAGCTCTGATTTAATGCACGTGGAATCTGGCAATGAGGTTAAACTTAACCAAACAACTATTTTTAAACCACTGTTAAAAACTCTCTCTGCAAGTGCTCTTGGAAGCCCCAAGTATAGTGAGGTGCTGTGCTGCTGAAGGGGGACCATCGCGAGTCCCCACCCGATGGGGGCACTGCCAAAGCCTGTCACCTTTGTCACCAAAGGAGGCACCTCAGACCACACAGGGCCCATAGAATTCCTTGCTCCATCACAGAAAAAGGATTATAAGAACTCAGCATACTGGTCTAATCTGGGCTTCCTACTGTTGTGACTAAGAACCAACTGTCTGATGGACAAACTAAAGCAACCGAGTTGTGCATCTGAATTTCTTTGCAAAGGCTCTACTTCTGGTCCCCACTTGTGTTGACATCTCTCTAGTTCTCCCAGTTGTGAGAGTGTTTAGATGCACTGACCCAACTGTGCAAAGGAGTAAGTTACTCAGGCTGCTGGCTGGCCACTTAGGACAATCCTTATTTCCTTTCCAGCAGCTACTCAAATACTGACAAACATCTACGATGGTGTCTTGATAGAAAATAAGAGTTTAATAAAGATCTGTTGACTAAATGAATGGGTCAATGAACCAATCACCTGATGAAAAAACTGGTGAGCTTGCAAAATGTTCATAAATATTGGTATATCTGGATTAGAATAAGGTTTTTCCAAGGTAAATTCCAATGAATTATAATCCTGTGAAGCAGAACAGGTATCAGAACCTTGTCTGTCATAGTTTCTCAACAAGGCTGCACATAAATGTTCAACAGAAATTTACTAACTAGATCAAGTTACGTCAGTTATAGAAGGTAAAGTTTTATCTACACCTTAGCTTTTCAGAAATGCATCTCCCTGAAAAAAGCAAATATTAAAAATAAAGACAGCACTCAGGAGGCTGAGGCAGGAGGATCGGTGCGAGTTCAAGACCAGCTTGGGCTACAAAAGTGAGCTCAAGACCAGCCTGAACTGCATAGCGAGACCCTGTCTCAAAAAGACAAAAAAAAAAAAAAAATAATAATAATAATAATAATAATAAAATAAATAAAATAAAATAAAAAAATAAAGACAGAATGCAGTGAAAAGCTTATCAAAAAGTGCACATTTCCTGGGAAAGCATTCAGCTTTCCTCTAGGTTGAGACTTTTCTAAAAAGCAATGGAATACAGATTCATCTGCACCCTCTTGCACTGTGACTTTTACCTAACATTACCCTTTGGTTTGGATTCTTAGCTAAACATACAGTAGGATGGAAAGTCTTGGTTTAGAAACAACAAAAACCAGTCTTCTGCCCTACTGACAGAAAACAGCAGAGAAGGTGTGAGAGCCAAAGCCTCATTCAACTGACTATCTACCTTCAGTGCCTTCTTTCCTCAGTGATAAGAGTTTCTGTTCTCTGTATGCCATAATTAGCCACAAGGTTTCTAACAAGGGAAACCAGTGTATCTTGCTGACACTCCTATTTTACATTGTCCATGTTGAGGAGGACACTCTCAAGCCCTCCTGCTGTTGGAGGCTTCAAGGAGGGGCCCCTACCTCACACATGCACTGATGCAAAGCACTTCAGACCCAGTGACCTCAGCACCTGCTCCAGCTCCACAGCACTGTGAGGATCAAGCTGGTCTTGTGGACAGATGGCTTATGCTGCTTTGCTAGAAGGTAACAGTGGCTATGTAATGTGTTAGCTGTGGACGTTCCCAAATGCCTGAACTGTTAAGTGTCCAATTTTCTATGTAATAAGCAAAAAAAAAAAAAAAAAAAAATTCTGACCGAATTTGATGGACTATGCATGTGAAAGTCTTAATAATAGAGAAAAAATGACAGACTTAAATGGAGAAGCACTCCAAAGACTCCTCTGCTAGGGATAACTGTCAGAGTTACTAGGAGTTTGGGACCAGCTAGCAAAGCCAGCAGGGCGGTAGAACTCATTGAAATGGAAACTGCTCACAACAGCTATCAAGGGAGGAGTTCAGCCTTCTCATTCTACATTTTTGACCTGTGAGTGGGCTATTTTGTGTTCAACTGGAAAATGAAGCAGTGACTCAGATTATTTTTCTCCCTAAAAATAGATTACAATGATCCATATAAGTTCCTTATTATCTTTTTCAAAAATTTCAAGCAAATGTCTCAACTTTCATACATGGATGAGTTTGCTCACGTCTATAAATATGATCTATTATTTTCTTACAAGTCTTTCCACCCTTCACAGTGGCACATTTTGTTAGCAAATGTCCCAGCCTCTCAGGGAAGGAAACCACAAAATCATAATGCATTCCTACCTACCAAGAAAATAATACTTCCAACTAAAAACAGTTTCATAGTAGTGCAGGTTGCATGAAGGCCATACCAAGTAGCCAATAAGAATGGGGTTAGATATTAGGTGAATGACTTGAGAGTGGGCATTGGAGGCCAAAATTTGCCAAATTTATCTTTGTGGCTCACCATCCCAGAGATTTGTAACTGCAAATACATTAATGATGCCCTATCTCATGCCATTTTAAATGTGGCAGCTGGATTCTAAAGAATAAATGAAATAAAGAAAAAGAAGATTTTTGGAGAACCAATAAAAGATGATAAATTAATTTGAACTATAATCTTGCCTCTTGCATTCTCTCTCTCTCTCTCTCTCTCTCTCTCTCTCTCTCTCTCTCTCTGTCTCTCTCTCTCCCCCAAGACAATGGGAGAGCACACAGGGACAAGTTTAAGAGGCTAAAACTTGCGGCCAGTTGACCAAGAAACCCATAAACAGAACTTGTTCTTAAACATTCTACATAAATTATTGGGCTTGATTTCAATTGGCTACAGAGATAAGCTCTGCTTCTGAGAGAAACTGCCCTACAGGTGCAGGACTCACGCTTCCCCTGACATGGATGACTCCACAGAATATGATCAAGTTCCCTGAGCACCACTGCTAAACCACCAGGAAGCTAGCTGAAACTGAACTCACTTGCCAGGCACTCACAGAACAGTGAAACTGGGCACACAATTGTTTGGATTACTCAGTCTCAGGAGAGAGAGGGACAACTCCTATTGATAAAACCAGCTGGTTCTGGGCAGTCCGGTCAACCACAACTCTCTCTGTGGCTCGACCTCTCAATGTTTCTTTGGCCTATTTCTGCAGAAGTGCTTCTGCTGTGCTCAGCAGTGAAGGAAGAGGCTGCGTAGGTTCCCCCTACACAAGGAAAGACAATGAAGCCCTCTGTACCGCAACCATGGTGACAATGGCCTGGGTGCTGACTGTACACACACTCAACAGCTACACAGAAACAACCAAAAAATTACTTCAAGGCTAACATCTTACATTTAGCCTCAAACCAAAGAACTTTATTTCCATTTTTTTTAAAGCTAAAATGTTACTGAAAACAACATTTTCTCAACTAGCTGCTTCGGAACAATATGCTGTATTATGAAGCTCCATACATTTGAAATGTTTTTGAAATCTTGACAGGACGAAGTGCCCACATTTTCCTTTGAATTTTCCAACTGAAACTGGTCTCCTCTTTTTTCTGGCTCTCCTGCATGAAGATGGAGCTGCTGGGTGGAAGGAGCTGCGGGAAAGTGCACACGAGGAGGGGCCCTGAACAAGCTGCCATGGGCTGCAGGTGGCACTGCCCAGCCAGGCTCTGGCTGCTGCGGTCCCTGCTATGGCGCCAGCATCTGCCCAGGCTGGGCCGGGCCAGAACCAGAACAGCAGGAAGGACTGTGCCACGGGTCTCCTTGAAACATGCTCTTAAAATGTGCAGCAAAAACCCAGGCCCTGTGCAGTCTTAGTTACAACATGGGTAGAAGAACCCTCTCACTTCCTCCCTTTGGTATTAAATAACAGTTTTTAAAAAGCTTTTTAGAAACAAAGCAAACATACGGTAGGACTGGAAACACAAGCCATCCCAGGGTAGCTGTCCACCGAAATCAGTTTCATCCCTAGTCATAAATAAATAATCTCTTTCCTGGTCTGACTTCCACGCCAGGATCAATATCTCTTAACATCTTACTTATTTTATTACTGCTTTTGGTTTTCTGGGACTGATTGAAAGTTGCTCAGAGGAAATCTTTGGTTTTGCTTAAGTGTCCGTGACATTTAATCATGACTTTCCTTGCAGTTTAATTCCAACCAGTCAATCAGTTAATCCACTTCGATTGATTCTGGGCTCTCGGTTATTGGCTTGCACTCATTGGGCATCCGCTGGTGTCGGCTCAGCTGGGTGGCCTGTGTGAAGCTCCTCTCACACCTCTCGCACCTGGTGGAGGCAAGAGAGAAAATTGAGACCAGGGAGCAGAGCCTGAGGGCGATGGCTTCCTCTCATCCTGCCTAATCAGAACAGACACTCCAAAGTGGCTTCAGATTTTACCGGCTCAAGAGGTTTAATTGGTGGCTCCTTCCAAGGCCTGGATGCCTGGGATGGGACAAAGCCCATCTGATGCAGAACAGAGGGATCTGTCAATAGGCAGGGGGAAGGTGATTTCTCCAGAGAGCCCTGTCCTGCTGCCGTTCTGATCACTGTCAGTTCAAATAGATAAAGAACAAAAAGAGATTTTTAGGAGTGAGCCATCAAAGCAGCAGCTTGTCTGCAGTTTTCTGCTCTGTAACCCCAAAGAGAAATTGATGACAAATAGAATTTCACCTGCTGCTAATTCAAAACCTAGAACTCTACTCGCCTCAGCACAACAGCCCAGGAGCGATCGTCTCAGCATCCGGAGAGGTGTGGAAGCACAGCCATCCACAGCGACTGAGTGTGGATGCAGTGGATGCTTTTTCGCAAAGGCCAGCTATACTGCCACGGTTCCACTAAGCACAGGGCCAAAACAGACTGCAGAAGTAGGGTTTACTTCAGGGTGGGCACTCTGAAACACGGGAAATCAATGACCGTGCGCTTTCATCGCTCCAGAAAGGAAGTATGAACACTGCACACGGGGTCCAAGTCTTAAAGGAGAAAACTGCCTACACGTCAAGACTTTTTTACTTAACTCAAGAGAAGGAAATAAAGGCAGAAGAGCATGAGAGAAGAAAAGGAAGGAGGGAGGGAGGCTGATTATGATGCAGAGATGCTAGATCCATCCCACCTCCCATAAGATCCTCACTGACTACCTTATACCTATTCAATCTACAAAGCATAGCATGTCCGATCTGGCAGGGGCTCTGGTTTTGTTGTGGTGGTGGTTGTTCCCAGTTGGTGGCATGTCTGTGCACACACCACCCATGAACTGTGACATCAAGCTGGCACAGTGTCTTCCCTGACACCACTCTCTTCAGACGGGCTGCCTGGAACACTTACCCACCACTGTCAGGCCTGGAAATCACCTCAACCAGACCCTTAAACATCTAAAGGAAAAGATTTCTGAGGAGACGCAGGTAATTATTCTGTTGGAAATACTCCCACCTCCAGGCCAGGGAGATAGCTCAGTATACCACAGAAAGAAAAGAGAAGCGAAGAGAAGAAAGTGAAGCGAAGAGAAGAAAAAAGAAGAGAAAAGAAAAGATAGATTACCGCCTCCAGTTCTCAAGTCCCTAAGCTACTGGAGCTGTGATGTGGGCACAAGAGAAAGTCACCACTGCCCTCCACAGATGAGAAGTCCAGGGCCTGTCTCCAGCACACAGTCATCTCTTTCATGCCTTAGAAAACACAGAAGGTCCTGCTGCAAACACAGCTACCCACAGGAACACCGCACACTGCTGGGCTGGGGTTACTGCTGTCTGCAGATGTCAGGATGCTGCGGTGTGGATTTTCTGGACTTCTATGCTGGCTCAGCGTGTCAGGGGAAGCAGCTGAGTTTCTGTGATTGTCTTTCAAGGAATATTTTTAAGCAGTATGTTCCACTGTTAAAAACTGCACTGTGATCTTGACAAATGTATACTGTCAGCTTTAATGTATCGGGCCTATCGGCTCAATGAAAATAACTCAGAGGTATTGATCACCTAATGATTTCTGGTGTATTCATTAATGGCCACGGACTGCTCATCCCCTCTCCACAGCCCTCAGAGTGCTGATGACATGTTAGCGAACCGCTGATTGTTTATTAGAAAACTGATTAGTTACTGGATTAGTGTGTCAAAATATACTACCGTTCACTACCTGACAAACTTTCAAATTATTACACTCTTTTTTTTTTACTTTGAAGCTTGAGAATTAATTTTAAAGAGAGCAGAATGTTGAAATATATGAAGGACAGCAGTTTACCTAGATCACGGGACACTTAGTGCTTCACATAAGGCAGAAGAGTGTGGGTCTGTGCAATGCTTAGTAGCCCCGTTGGAGGGAGACGTTACAACAATTACATTTTTCCTCTCACATTTGCCTTAAGGTCTCACAGAAAGTGTACAGCATTTACATGTACGGAGCAGTTTGTTATCATAGGAAATTTTTCTGATATTTGAGATAATTTTTTTTAAAACCTTAACAGATTTTTCTGGCAGAATAGTCATTCCTGAAAAATGATCTCTAGTGGTATATTCTCACTAAGTATAAGATTATAGGTGCTAGAGACTTAGCTCAATGGTCTAAGCATCTGCCTGGCAAGCATAAGGACTCAGGTTCAATCTCCAGCAGGGCATGCTGTGTTGGCCCTGGAACTCTAGGGACACCATGTGGACCATTGAAACCGTGCGCAGTGGTGCATGCCTATAATTCTAGCTCTGGGGAGGGTGAGACAGGAGGATCACCACCAGTCCAAGTTGTGTAGTAAGACCCTATACTGGTAAATAAATAAAGTTAAAAAAGGAAAGATTATGTGCAGATGTATAGATATTTGCCATAATTTCAACCCTATCCTCAGGATTTTCCCCTTCTTTAAGAAAATAGAATATTAGAAATACTATTTATATGATTTGGGAATTATAGGAATATAATTTGTATATCTGAAGAGGTAAAGATAGGTATCATTTTTCTAAAATAAAAGAAAGATCTTGGGTTTTATGCTCATCACCTTAAGTTTTAGAGAAGCCCCTTCCACAAAACATTTTCACAGCTTCATAGAACTAATTCAGGTTAAGTACCCTGGTTCTGGGTGTTCCAAGTTAGACCTGTGCAATTTGTTGTTTTTATCTATCTATCTATCTATCTATCTATCTATCTATCTATCTATCTATTTATTTTTGCGGGACCAGGGATTGAACTCAGGCCCTCGTGCATGCCAGTCAAGCGCATACTCTACTGAACTATCTCCCCGGCCCCCTATTGTTTTTAATTAACCCCAAATTATAGTCTCAGAGACTCGTGGGGCATGAGCGTCTCTAAGCTTAGATTTCATGCATGCACTATACCCGGCTAAGGAGAGAAGACACAGGAAGGAGGCATGAGCAGAGCGCCTTGCCCATGGGGACTTCCTCAGCCTATGTATCTATGTCACAGCCTCAAAGGATGAAAAGTATTACAGGTATTTCTGCATAGTCCCTGACTTTCCACGGGTGAGAGTCTGGATTAGACTCTTGTTTCCTTTTCCATTTCAGATGTCCTACTTTACTCTGTGATAGCTGATTGTGTGATATATATATAAGGAGCCTAATCAACAATGTAAATTCTGTATAATACACAGAAAACCTACAAAAAAGCTTTCTATGCACTTGTAACATGTCACAAAACACTTCTTGAGTTAGACCAAAATGAATGGGGATGTGACATGCTCAAGACATTAACTGCTGATTTGCTCTTTGGATTTTCTTTGATTTTTGTCTAGATCTTACTCTAATGTCAGACAAATCCTTTAGAGTGCTTTTGATTTCTTTGTACTGAAACAAACTGCCTTTACTTGAGGCAAAAACAGAAAGGCAAATCTTTCCCCCTGCTCCTAAGTACAAAAAAGTCATCCTAGGGAAAGTGTGGGCCTGCTCAAACCGTTTCCACAGCTTAGAAGCCGGGCAGAGAGCAGCCCACAGATCCTCCTAGGGAGAGAACTCTGCATCCGAAACCTTGGGAGAGGGTATTTAGTGAGGCCAGGAAGAGGACTTCTTGAAAGAAGGCTCTGGGCTGCCAGCTGCCACCCCCCCAACCCCACTTTTCTGCAGCAAAGGGGTCACTTGGTCCTTGCTGTGACACGAAACCCTCCCTTGCTTTTCCCTCTCTACACTCCATGAATTTCAGTGTCACAGAACAAACTGAAAGCCAAGATCTCTGTTCTCATCTTAGATCTCTCCACTTTCCTGTACGTTCCTTTATTGCAGAGTTTTTAAGCCCATGACCTACGCTAGCTGTCAACAGTCCCCTGTTCTACCTAAAACTTGGGAGATGAAGGCCTCCAGGGGGATTTCAGCTTGTGAAGCAAAGCCTGGAATGAATCCTGGTCTCTTCATTCCAAATCTTCTCCAGCCTTTTTCGGATGTCAGTCATCTTGCTCTGCCTCCAAAAGCCACTTCTCAGCAGAGGACTTCTGACTTGGAAAGCGCTTCCCCTTGACGTGGCAGCCATAGCCTCAGCTAACCCAAGGGCCCCAGGTGGCCTCCTGAGCCACGGGGGCGGGGGGGGGCAATTTCAAGAGTGAGCCACTGTGGCCATCTATTTGGGCTGCCAGAGACATACAGTTTGGGCTTGTGTGCCTTTATGATTCTTCTTCCTTGCAGTATTGTTTAAGCCAATACCCATTAGTTGGAGTAGTAAAAGTAACTGTTGTGATGAAACCCTTTTTATTGACTGGTATGCAACAAAAGTTTTTTGACTGTTTGTTTTATAAGCTTATAAAAGGCTATCTTTATAATATTTACAAATGTCCATGGGTTAGATATCCATGAGCTATGGTTGGAAGAGTCCCAAAACTCCCTTGGGACAGTTCAATCCTGAAAGACCTGGTTGTATATACTAAAGGATTTAACTTTCCATTTCCTAGAAGATGTTTAAATTTTGTGCTTTCAAAATAAGCATCTACTCAGCTCTGCCCTGGAATACATACTTGACAAATTAAAGAGTGAAGAAGTACTACAGCATGTGTCTATCTCCATAAAGAGGGAGCCCAGGAAGTGACAGAAAGCACAGGCACCTAACCCGATAATACTGGCTGCCTCCATTTGACTTTCTCTGATGAAATCAGGCACAATTAACAAACAAGAAGAAAAAAAAAGTAGAAAAAAGAGAAAGACACAACCACTAAAGTCCTTCAAATATTAATCTGATAAACTAAAAGTAAGTTAAGATGGCAATTCTATTGGAAACATGACAAAAACAGGATGTTAAAGAAAAATTGAGCAGAGTCAACAAGGCTACACATAAGTAACACCTTAACATTAATAGAAATCTATTTCCCATTTTGACCCTGAAACCTCTTCAATTAATTACTAAAATCTATTTACACAGCAACAAGATAAAAATCAATCTTTTTCCTGGCACTATATCTGTCTGGCTGTCCGCTCAAGTATAAGGGACACGTTCCTCTGTTTTTGAAGGTGCTCTTATTCAAAGGCATAAAAATGTGTCAGTGACATGTCTAATCATGAGCCATGGTGAAGCACAGAATCTTCAAATCCGCTGGGCACTGGGTCTGAAGTTGATGACAGAGTCCCCTGGGCAGGACACAAACACAAGACATTAGGAACTCCTAGTACTGCAATAAGGTGACCTTTCTCTTGAGGGACTGAGAAAGCCACCTACTTGTATCACATCAGCCCCAGGGCACGACTTGCTTAGTAAATGGCAGGCCCAGTTTAGACTCCATTTTAACCTCTTAGCCCAATGCACTGATGCAGTGAATGAGTTGTGTCTGTTTTTAGTATTAAAACCAATTAAATTATGAAGTAGTTAAAAATGATAGAACAATTCTTGGAGAGGTGAACAAAAGCGATGACCTCAGATCAGCAGGACGCACCACCACCAGCTACACCTGTCCTCAGGTAGAAGAGGGCCCCTGCATCACCAGAGGGAACACAGAATCCAGAATCTCTGGGAAGACTTCTTGGTGGAGGCTGAGCAAAGCAATCTCTCTCCTATTTCTTGCTTGATCTTGTCCCATAGAAGGCAAAGAAAGCCACACATCTATGCCTTTTAAATTTTCCTTCTCAATGGGGGAAGCCAGTATGGCAAATAAATGACGACACATGTCAGCAGGTTAGAAGGAAAAGAGTTCATTGCACAGAAACCAACAACTGCTCTGGGGCCACCAGCTTGTGATGCACTGGCTTCCCCTCCCACGCTTTTCCCCATGCTTTTTTGAGCAAAAATCCCTCCCTCGCCTTGTCTGCCTGTTTATTCTCTAAAACACATCTTAAAAATCATCTTGCAGAGAACACTGATTACTGCTGCTCTGCTACTCTCACACACCGCAGATATCTTATTGTTAGACTATTCACTTTTATTACAGCATTTATTAACTGGGCACCTTCTGAGTGAATGAACACATACACAATGGAATGACTGAAAGAATATATGAGCCACTGAATCAGCAGGATATATAGTATGATTCAGATGTCCAGTGTTTTGCACAATGTGCTATATGTTGAGAAGAATGTTTTTATTTAGGGTTCCTTACCTTCCCCAAACTCTTTCACCTCTGTCCACATTTCCTGAAACCCCCAAAAAGTCAATATGCCTTGTGATAGTTTTGTTTTTCTTTTTTCACCAGCATGGCAGTTTTCAGAGATTACACTAAACAGTCAGAAGCTGACTGCCATAGTAAATTCAAAACCCCTTAATATACAGAAAAGAAGGGGAAATAGATCACCAGAATCTTGAAGGTAAGTTAGAAGTCCTAAACTTGTAGCCAACCTTCCAAAGACCACCGAATTTGCCAGTAACAATGAGAGTTCTGTGTGGCTCCCAGATAAAATTTAGAAGCACAGATGTCCAGGAGCTGGAAGGAACACTGAAAGCATTTCCTTGTATCTCTAGTTCACTGACAGTGACTCAGATCTTCTTTTGTCCAATGTAAAACATACACACGGTTTCGGCGAGGGCTTGTTTAGAGCTGCTGGCAGGGGAGCACAGCTACTCCTATACCCTTGCCTGAGAACATGGTCCCCCTCTAGCAGGTGATCATTCTCTTCCACTGGGTGTGCAGCATCAGGAAGGGCATATATGGATGGTGAAGAAGGAAAGGTGACACCTTCCGAGACAGCCAGATCAGCCAAGTCTACCCTCACGACTAATGGGCGGCATGTCGCAGCCAGATCACACTGGTTCCCAGATCCATTTCCCAAATGTTCGTCACTTGATCAGGAGAGCTCTGGGCAGCCCAGGCATGGACCTCCCAGGAGCCTTCACAACCAGCTGGGCAGCACTGTGCCACCAATGCTTCTGCCAACCTTCAGGACGGGGTGAGAGAAGCAGACCGGTGGCTGCTGCTACTTACTTAAAGGGTTTTTCTCCAGTGTGGGTGCGGATGTGGTTGTTGAGGGTGGTGGCCCCAGCAAAGGCGCGACCGCAGTAGCCACACTTGAAAGGCCGGTCACTGGAGTGGGTGACGACGTGGTTCCTCAGTTCTGAAGGCTGCGAAAAGGACTGGGAGCAGTGGCCACATTGGTAGGGTCTGAAACAAATAAAGAGACTTCCAGGTCATTACTTTCTACACTGGTCAGAGAAGTCAGAATCATGAGGTGAGGAGCCAATACTTGTGGTACAACACCCACCCTTTTGGAAAAGGCACAGAGCTGGGGCCTCTGGGCTCCCGATACTGGCTGCCACAAAAATGTTAACTCATAAAACTGCTGAGATACTTTAATTCCCATGAATGTTCCCTTCCAGTACCAATCCTGTTACTTCAAGAACCCCTTCCTTCTTGTCTTTATCTCCCTGTAGGCAAATACTCGTGCATTTCTGCAAGCCTTCAAAGCCTACAATGGATCCAGCAGAATGTTACAAAAGGAACCGTGTGATTGTCTCTTACACTTCATGGCATTCTCAGCATTTCAAAGTCCTTCAAAATCAATTATCTCATTTAATCTTTACAGTAATCCTCTGAGACAGGGAAAGCAGGTGTTATTATCTCTGTTGGTTCAGAAAACTGAAGACAAACTGTCCTCACCAGACAATAGCTGTTGATTCCAAGGTCATGCTAGGGCATCTGGACTTTAATTCTAAGTGGCAGGTAAATATGGAGACATGTGAGCAAGCTGTACAAACATTTAAAAGAAACCCTAAACCTTCTTGGGGTCTGTACCTCAACCACCGGAGTTGCATAGATGAACACAAACGCACACCCTGATGTGTTGCTTCTACTTTTCAACCCCTCCACATACTTATTTACCAGGTCTTTTTCTTGAACCTCAGTTCCCCAGTGTAACATGTTGCGAGAAGCAATTTCCAGGAGTCCAGAAATGCCTGGGATGTCACTGTGCCTGCACAAGAACGAGTGCAGTGCACAGCCGATGAGAGCTGCAGCAAACTCCTGATAAGTAGCAAGGTGATCAGGGCACGCCATTCCCAGATCATGAGAAATAAATCATTTTTTGTTTTCATAAAATAGATTAAATTTCAGTCTTCTCTACTGAAATTCTTCTGCTTACTTGGGCAGAATCCAGAGAGTGAAATAAAACCTGAAGGAATTTTCGTTAAAGATATTTCATATGATTCTTTAACAGGGTCCAATTTTTTTTTCCTTGTTTCAGAACTTTTGTTTGTTTATTTATTTATTTTTATGGCCGGCTCAGCCTACCCTGAGGGCAGGGCTGGTGCAGCATGTGGTGCCAGGGATCGAACTGCGGTCCCTGAAACAGGGTCCAATTTGTTTACCAAATTTTTTGTTGTTATTGTTCAGAAAATTAAGACTCCGCTGTGAGGGAATCAGCACTCACTATGGCCTGGTTTGTGGCCCAGATGTTTCTGCCTGCACTTAGAAAGTCAAAGTGAGAGCAGACTTAGTTGCTCTGCCTTTACAAACACAGACGCACCAACAACTGAAAACCAAAACGAAGAGCTAGGAAACAATGCTAACTGAGCATGTGCAACAATTCAATTAAGTGCAAAATAAAGTGTACCCTCTCATTTGTCAAGTGAGGTGCTTAATTGTGGCTACTTGCCTCACTGAACACTAATACTATTATTTTACCAGGCTTCAGCACACTGAGCACTGATTGTAGAATTTTTTAGCTTGATTAATAGTCTAGGATTGGTCAATAACTCAATACTATACAATTTTAATTACTTACACTTAGAAATCTATCTAACTGCTTTAACACAAGTTTCAAAGAAATATATAAGAGTCCTTGGTAAACAGTTTATCAATCCTGACAAATCACACATGCATTTTATTACAATTATAAAATAATGGTTTGAAAGCCATTAAAATTATATGTAGATGAAAACGTCCTCCTGCCAAATCTGTTCAGGTAGTAAATGTTAACCTGAAAATGATTCATCAAGGAATAATTCTCTCAGGGTTAAAGTTTTAAGATGCTATTGAAGATTATAAACAAAAATATATTAATATATGCTATATTCACTGACGATTGATTTTCTAATAGTGAAGGGACCATTAACATTTATTAGCCTCTGGTTATCTATTTTTAATAGCTATCACTACAAACAATAAACCACTAAATAAAACCAATTAATCTTTTCTTTTTTTTCCTAACTCTGCTGTCAAAAGTTGGGATGATTTGTTTCTCATAGTAAGAAGTCAATCCATCCTTCTTACGTTGATAGTTACAATGACAAAGATTTACACACTGAAGAACAGGAAAGACACGGAGAAGCTTAGGCAGACTTCTTCCATCAAGGTAACACTAAAAAAAAATCCCAAATAGGATCCTAAAACATCACCTTCACCTAGCATCAACCAGTTTTTAAATTGCAGAATTCATCTTGGCTGACAGGAAAGTCTGAAACGGGAGTAACAGGAAGCAGGAGTCTACAGCAGCCTCTGTGCCCCAATTGGCTATGGGGCTTAGACACCCAGCTTTCTTGACGTGGGCTTTCTCGTTGCTCTACAAGGAGTGTCTGACTGAGCCAGATGTTCTCTCAGATCACCTCCTGCCTTGGTCCCGCCTTTGGAAAACTGACAAACATGTCCGACTGAGGATCTGTCCAATATGTCACCTTGCAAGACACAGCACAGCCAACATGAGCTCCATCTTGCCTTGTGTATGCTGGTCAGCTTTCAGGACATGGAGCTTTGAGGGGGGCGCTTGGGGACATGTACGTATTCACTACTGTATAGAAAACTTTAATGCATTGGTAGCAAGCCAAAAATTTCAAGCAACAAAATCTAGTGCTCAAACCTTATCTTAATTAATTGCAAAAAGCAAAAAATATTCATTCATAGATAACTTGAAAAACAAGACATTAGATCATCTGACCATAATCAGTTTTCTAGAGCCTGATTTATGTAGAAGTTAGAACCTCAGTACCCTACTGGCTGCTGTAACAGTTGTCTCTCTTAGTCTAGAAATTTACACAAAGTTAGCATCAGAAGATACAGGAGTTGCACAACTAGTAGATGAGATTTCTTCTTTAAATTTTCTTTTTGTTTATTTTCAGTATTTTCTTGAAAATGAACAAAAAGTAATCTTTAAATGGATTGAGTGCTAATGGTCTAATGTAAAGCTTAAGAACATGTTTAAAACAGACCTACCTCTTCAGTAGGCTGTATAAGACACGTCACTACTCTGGTACCACAGCCATCACACTTATTTTCTAGTAACTGGGCACAAATTAAGAGAATGTGCATACATTTCTGTCAGCACACCCTGTCTCCATACCCTCACCTCAAGCAGAGGTTTTTGGGAAGCAGAATGAGCTGCCACTGGTCAGCTTTCTGTTTTGATGAGTAACACTGCCATTAGTTCTTTCAAAGTCTGGCAAGATAATTCCTTAAACTTTTGAATATAAACTACTTTAACTCTGAAGTTGTGTCTCCCTTTGATGTATCATACCAGGAGAAGAAGTGCTTAGGACTGCCGTCAAAGGGCCCATGCTCAGTTTTCCTTTCTCCAGGGCCTCACATCTTGGCATCCGGTAACCTCCTTTGAAGCACTTCATCCTCCCAACTTATCGCTGCTCCTGACATTTCACTATTCTCAAAACAGTCACAGGGGGAAGCACATCTCATAACCACACGTGTCTTGTGACAGTGTTGCCCAATAATAGAGATACCCTGCATTTTAGTTATCTGTATAGGGGCCACTAGCCACACCAAGCAAGTTAACACCTGAAACATGGCTAGTGGGCTTGAGACGCAAACATTTTTTTTTTTTTTTACTTAATTTTGACTACATTTAAATAACTTCATGTGGCTCGTCCCAACACAGAAATATTAAACTTGGTGAAAACTAGAATGTTTTCCATTCTTGGTGCAAAAAAATGACTGGAAACAGACAAAATGTGGATGAACTTAGCATCTATTAATGCTGCCAATAGTTTAAACAGAAAGAAAGCAGTGAGAAATTTTGTGCATCCTTGGCATTTTCTGTCACTGGCAGCTCCTCTGCCAAAGATTACGCTAGTAAAATGTGCAACTCATTTGCTTTGAATCTGTAATTGGTTTGGTGTACACATAGAAAAAGGATGAAACATTTAACAAAATTAAGTGTGCTTTAGTTTCACGTTATTAATCCTCCTTTGATTTTTCTTTCATGGCATGAAAGCCTCCAGGACAAAAGTTGTTCATTTAGGGTTACATTCTCTCCTGCTCCATGTCAGCCAAAGTGCAGATCTCCTAAGACTTCAAAGGGGTCCCACTTGAGTCACGGCTGGCTGTGCAGAGAGGGAGAGGAACCTAGCTCTACATGGGCAGAAGATTCAAGAAAGTGGCCAAAGTGTAGAATCAAAAAGCCTGCAGAATACTGGAAATCAGAAAGAAGCCAACCTGCATGTGTGGGCAGGGAAGGGGAGAAGAGCACTGGGATATGAAACACTGAGACACTTCCACATGGTTATGCTAAGGGCTTGCCTCCAGCCTCCTCCCACCAAAAGGTGCCTTTTAAAGTCATTTTCCTGGGGCCTGGCAGGATGGCTCAGTGGTCTAAAGTGCCTGCTTAGGAAAGCTTGGGCGGCTGCAGGGACTGCAGTTCGATCCCCGGCACCACATGCTGCGCCAGCCCTGCCCACAGGGCAGGCTGACCTGGCCATAAAAATAAATAAACAAATAAAGTTATTTTCCTTGCCAGCACCATTACATCCAGTTGCAAATAGTGACACTGAGATGCAAAGGTCAGCATCCGACATGTATGGGGGCAAGCAGTTCAGCACAATCAGAAAAGAGAAGGATGCAAAATAGCGATACAAATGGTAAGGACACTATGTGGAAGCTAAAAGGAACATATCCACCAGGAAATGATCCGCTGTGACTGAAGGTTGTGCTGACACCTGTATGGGCCCTCCAAGTGCTCCTCTCCGAGGGACCACTGCATTTCTGCAGCAGGAAACAGAAAAGGGAATCTAATTTCTGGCTCAAGCAGAAGTGGGTCAAGTTGCCTTGGCCTAGGCAATAAGCTTTATGCGAAAATTGAAATGTTTATGAAGTTTCTAAAAATGTGGTTTATCTACATCCCAAATGCTTCTTCCCTTTGAATTTACTCAGAGAAAAAATGTCAGTAGCCTGAGAAAAAGGAAAAAAAGGTTTTTTATTTTGTTTGTTCTATATTAACAGAACAAAATGAAGAAGTAACAATTCCATGACTCCTGGACCCTTGTGGATGTTTTCACCTTTAGTTTTATTTCCTAATTTACCAGGACAGATTTTTTTTTTCTACTCAATGTGAATAACTCAGTGGTATAAAGTGGGTGTTGCTGGGCCGTGGTGGAGCATGCCTGTAATCTCAGCACTTGGGAGGCTGAGGCAGGACAATCAGTGTGAGTTCAAGACCAGCCTGGGCTACAAAAGTGAGCTCAAGGCCAGCCTGAACTGCATAGCAAAACACTGTCTCAAAAAAAAAAAAGGGTGTCCTCAGATCTCTTTATATCAAAGAAAAGGTTTTTGCATGGTACCTCACATTATAAAACAAGTGAAGAAATAAACTCCAGAACACAAACACACAGTCTCTTTGGTGGAGCAAGGTCAAGATGTCTGGGGATTCACAGCCAAATATTTCATCTGTTGAGTGAAAAAAAAATGCTCTGGATTTCAGATGCATGAGGTTGTTTCAAACTTAGAAATGTTAACCTGTTCAGCTTCTGATTTTGTCTTCTGTGTCTCCCTGCCTCTAGCAAGCTTTTCCCATTAAATGAAGAGTATTTGGTCATTCAAGCAGGAGAGGAACGGCGCCTGTTTGTTGAGCTTCCTCACAGTGCCATCGGCCCTCTGCTTATGCAGGCCTCACATGCACCAACTCAACCAACTGCAGACTGAAAATACTCAGAGCAAATTCTGTCCTGCATATATACAGAACCTCTTTTCCTGTCATTATGCCTAAACAATACAGAATAACAATTATTTACATAGCATTTACATCAGAGTAGATATTGTCAGGGATCTAGAGATGATTTAGAGGACACAGGAAGACTACATAGGTTACATAAAAATTCCACACTATTATCTAAGGTACCTGAGCATGCATGGATGGTGATGTCTGCAGGGGTCCTGCCCACAGACACTGAGGGACAATCGGATAGAGATGAATGGGCACAAGCTGCCAAAGACTAAAACCCTTCTGAATGATGGAGCAAATCGCCAAAGAATGTATGTGTATTCAGCAGCTGGAAGTTTCCACATTGATAGCAGGTAAGCCTCCAAATTTAGCAACTAGCATAAGCAAATCTGATGTTCCACTGTAGTTCTGTACATTTCTCCCATTTAGCAATTCACTCATGTGATTAAGAATAATGGAGAGTATCTTTTACTTCCAAACGTTCTGGTAAAAAGAGAGCATCCTGGGTTCTGGAACAGAAAAGAGCTATTTCAGTCCTGGATGCTAAAAGAAAATTAGTCATCTAGAATGAAATTAGTAGGCCACAGTGGCTGGGCATTGCCCTCTGTTCCCTCTTATCTCCAATAATCAACTCAGATATGGTGGTGTCATTCAAGTTTCTCCACATGGTTAGTAAGACAACACACCATACTTTATCACTCTACTAACACAGGGACTGACTTTTTTAGTTACAATTCTTCATTTTTACTTATTTGTGAAGGATAGCAGCCATCCACCAAGTCTTCCCCAACAAAGTGCAGGGAAGGGAAAAGCAGGAATCCACCCCCTGAGGGACCCTGATGGTAAACCCACATTGCTGCACTCCAGCCAGATCACCCTGGGTATCAGGCAGGTGAGCTTATGAGGGTCAAGCATAGTTTAAACGCACCAGCTAACTTTTTAGGTGTTTTTCTGATAGTCTTTTAAAAATATTTTTTCTGATAATCTTCATAAATGTATTATAAATTAGAACATCTTTACAGGACAAATTTCATAGGGACTTATACCATTATTCAAACAGAATTTTCTAAGCATAACCATAATATGATTATGATTAACCATAAACAAGATTATCTAAGACAGAACAGTCTATTTCAGTACTTTGCATGTACCATAAAATAATTGCACTATTTTTATGATATTTAGCATGAAATACCACATTCAAAGCCAAGCTTTGAATTTCAATATCCAGAAACTTTCAACTATCATTTTATTTTGGGGTGGGGTATTCAGTTACTATGACTATTACCACACCTTTGCAAATAACATATTCATTCATCTGAACTTAATTTTAAAAAGTATGTGCATGAGATTTTAATGCTCAGCGCACTAAGTGCCTGCTTAGGCAAGCACAGGGACTGACGTCTGATCCCCAGTGCCACGTGCCCTGCCAGCTCCGCCCCCAGGCACATTGAGCTAATCACCAGACCAGGTATGGAGGCACATGCTTGTCATCCCAGTGCTGGGGAGGCTAAAAAAGGAGGATCACTATGAGTCTGAGCTGCATAGGGAGACTGTACTAAATACATAAAAAATAAATGAATAAGATTTTAATGGATCATTTTATACTTTTAAGGACAGCTAAACTGCTTTGTAAAGTTAAAGTAGCTACAAAATTGAGGCTTTGTATATACTTGTGGAAAGGTAAACTTATAAAAAAAATACTTTCTAAATGAAGAAAACTTTTTCACCTCTATGTATCACCTATGTATATCATTTTAGTCCATACACAGGTGAAATGCCTGTATAGCCCAAGTACTAAGACTCAGACAGGTCTGTGGATAACTTTCTCCAAGAGATGGATGTCTTCCACAGTCCTAATGTACATGTTCCAGCAATGCTTGATGATAAACAAGCAGTTTCTAGAATGGCATAAATAAAAATATACATGTCAGTGTACATATATACCCTACTGTTAGCTTAGAATAGCCATTCGTTTCCACCACACCTTCATCCTCTTTGTCCTTGTTTCAATTTTCTAGGCCTACTTCTGTGTCCTGTACACTCAGAGGGAAGAACTAAGCATGTACTGATTGGCACAGACTTAGTTACTCACTTAATTAATCAGTGACAAAAGTAAAACAATTCAAGAATCCTGTGTCTGACTTTCTAGTCCTATCTCCAAAACATACATTTTTGTTTTTATATTCAAAATGTGCTTTCAGTGGTATTCTTAAATATTTGGAGTTTAATTTAGTTTTCATAGGATATGAAAGATAAAGCATGAGTAATCCTTTCTTATGGAATTAATTTGATTTTTGTCTTTTGCACTCCTAGCTATCAAGACTGTCGAATAAACCAGTTTTGATTCATAAATAATAGTTCCATTATATCTACTGCGCCACTCATCAGAGTACCTGAAATTTTAATTCACTTGTTCAGCTAAATTTCATCCTCAGTTCATGGCCATAAAATTCTTTATTGACAAACTTTCAAGCCAACTTTGACTCTGAGGTATCTAGTCAACATTTTTCTTCTGTGTGGATATTAGTTTATTGAATAAGTGGCATCTGTTTTCCTCCACATCACTAGCAGAGGAGGTATTTCCTTTTGACAGCTTTGCAGGATTTATGGGTTTGCATGCTCTGAAGAAAAATAGTACTAAGCAAAAAATTCCAATTCATTACCTCTTAGTACTTAATTAAGTTCATACCCACGGCACACTGAAGGTGAACTCTGAAATGGCTATGACAGCTACAGAGCAGCCTGCTATATTATCTTGGGAAGACAGAGAGGATTCTAATTATCCCCACCTCATTTTTCCACCTATGATATTCATGAATGTTTCTTGTATTTCCTGTGACACTCAGACAGCACTGTTTATATAACAGGTGCATGGTCCTTGCTAGGCCACCAACCTGCCTGCAAAGCCTGGTAGACAATAGATGTGCGCAGAGCCTCGCATTCCTCCAGCCCTTCCAGTGTGCAGGCACAGGAGACAGGGACCTGAAGCTGGCAGGAAGGGAAGCAGCGTTCTCACTAAGCAAACAGTGTGAGCATTGAGAGTCGGGGTTACCTGTCGGGGTTCTGCGTGCACACGTGCATCTGGAGGAGGATCCTCTGGGTGAAAGTCTTAAAGCACTGCCCACACTTCCAGAGGTGCCAGTCACTGAACTCCGAGTGGAGCTGGCTGGTAGAAGTCGGGCTTGCGAGGACTCGCTGGTTTTTCACGTTGATTTGGTTAAATCCCGACTCAATGGTCCCAGACTTATCCAAGAGAGAGAAGTTTCGGTTGCATGGAGTCTGTGGGAAAACAACGGAGCGCTGCGGGATGGCTGGGGAGAGCTTGCTGCTCTTGCTGAAGGGCTGCAGGGTGTCCTGCCGGCACATGGCTTCCATGACCGTGGAAGGGACGTTTACTAGGAGAACAGCAACAGCTTTAGAAGATCAGATTTACTGGCCCTTAAAATAAACACAATGCTTTCTTCATTAAAAGTCTTACAAATTAGCATTTTAAATTTTTGTGTTTTTTTTCAACAAACATGATTTGAAGAGAAAAACAATGTTCTTACAAAGTAGTAACTCAACCAATACTGCTTTGTTTTTATTTCTTTGAATAATAAGCATTCCTTTATTTGCTGACTGCCATTACAAAAACATACTACTTTAGAAACAAAAGTGTCTTTGTTGATGTTACTCTCCTAAAGTGTTAAGTAAAACAGTGTACAAGAGCAGGATGAAAGTGTCAAATTTTACATTGTCATTATCACTTTGATCTTCTCAACAACTGAATTAAGCAAAATAAGGTAGAAGATTACATGTTTATTTTATCTTCAGGAATGTAAGGGTCTAATTATTCAAACAGTTTTTACTATAAAACTAAACTCTGAAGATATCTATAGGGTTGGCTTCTTTTTAAATGTAAATCAGTAAGTAGTCTAACAGGGATTAGAAAAGACAAAACTCTGTTCAGTGTTTCTGATGGTAAAAAGGGTGAAAACATAAATAAGGCTTTAATTTGGCAAAATATAATACAATGCCTGCTGCTATCCTCAACTGAACAGTTGTCTACTTATTAAGCAATTAGTGTATACTCAAGATGTTTCTTACATGGTCTCTGCCTTCAGAGTTCATTTATCACCTGTAATGAGGAAGACTCCACAGCGAGGTTCCACACTGTACCCCACTTGGAAGGAGCCCTGAGGCATGCCAGCAAGGGAAGGAGGAGGCAAGGGCTACTCAGAACGTGGTCCTGAGCAGAGCACTGAGGGCAGCCTCAGCCAATGGGCGAGAATGTCAGGGCCTCTAGCAGCGCAGGAAAGGCATCCAGGAAAAGCTGGTTGAGGAGATGGAACATGGTGACAGGAGTGGCCAGGGATGCCTGGCAATGGCTATCAAGACAGGTTAGCTGGGAGGCACTGCAAAAGTAAGAGTCTGTTGTGGGGGCTAGGGACAGACCTCACAGTGCCTCAAGAGTTAAACACAGGGGCCAAGGATATAGCTCATTGGCATTGTGCCTGCCTGGCAAACTCAAGGTCCTAAGTTTGATGCCTGGTGCAAAAAAAAGTCAAATACAGATAGACTTCAGCCTTAAGAAGAAATACAGACTGCTTCTGAGCAGAGGAGTACAAGCAAGAAAAGACACACTGCTTCGGGGGGTGGGCTTGAGAGAGGCAGGATGAACGATGAGGCACTGTGGGCAAAGTAAGAGTGGGGGACAACAGGGAAACAGGTGGAGCCCGTACCCAGCTCTGGACAAGGTGGTACGCACTTACAATCCTAGCACTCTGGGAAGCTGAAGCAGAAGGCTCACAAGCAAAAGCCTAGCCTGGCTTAGGAAGATCCTGGCTCAAAAGAAAAATAGTGAAAGAGGCCATCGCTCACCACAGGGGTCCTGCACTCAACCCCCAGTGGGAGGACACTGCTGACCAGCCTAGCCTGGAATAGCAACAGCATAGCTCAGTGCTGGATAACGTGCAAAATCCTCACACCAAGGATCGAGTGACACAATGCACAGATAGCATTCAGAACAGAGGCTGCCCTGCAGTTGACACTCGACAGTGGACAGTTGTGGAGCTCTAAGAGCCCTGGTTTCCTTGTCCTGTAGCCTCTTTTCTAGGGCTCAGTGTGATAATGGAAGTGCTCCTCACTGGGTCTGCTGGTGCATTATATGCATACAGAAGGGACAAACGTGGGAGACAGGCTCTAAGGCAGCGTGTGAAGGAGAAGTGGAGGGAGAACTAGACTTGAGGAAGTTTCTGAGGACAAAGGTCTAACACATTTGAAATTTACTGGGGTAGGTTTTTTTTTTTTTTTTGCCAAGGTTTTTTTGTACTAATATTTATCAAGTGTTCACTGCTAAATCTACATGCCCAAAGATGATTGGAACCTACCTGATAGGGTAAAAGCATCATTTGAAAAGATAATTACTGTATTGTACCTATTGGTCATTCCAGGGGTTGAAGAAATTAAAGGTCATAATATGCTCAAGAGAATGAGATCAGATATTGGCAATTTGAAAAGATTGGTGGCTGTGGGTGTAGCTCAGTGGTGGAGTACTTGCCTAGCATGTGCCAGGCCGTGGCTTCAGCCCTCAGTATCAAAGGGGAGAAGGAAGACCTAGGCCATCACACATCACGTGCCTGCTCCCAATACTGAATAGAATATCATGTACTACAAACATGCACTAATAAAAAATAAAATAAAATATAAAAATGTTAGTGATAGCAAGCTGCAAAGTCACGCAGGCTTTGGCTGCTGGCCACTGGTTCAGGCCCACGTGGAAGTGAGAGCTCTTGTCCTGCTCGGCCACAGACAGCAGCCGGGGATGCTGCCTACCATGAAGACTCACACACTGTCAATCACAGCACAGGAGTGGGAAAAGTCTGTGACTGCCCAGAGCTCTGTGCTAAGGGGACATGCCGACTCCATGTGTTGCAGGACAAAACAGGGCTGGCATGCTGTGTAACGACTCTTACCCAGAGAATTCTGCAGAATCCCATGTTTAACAAATCTAGACACAGGAATAACGCTGTCTACAGGGCTCTGCGCACAGCTGACCTACAGACAGGTGGCAGGTCAAGTCAGCAGCTTTTAGCCCATCTACTCTGTATTCTAAAACAGTAAAGCAGAATCTCTCAATGAGGTCTGAGCATCTTCGGTTTTTAAACTTGCCCAAGTGCTTCTAATGTGAAGCAGAAAGGGGTTGAGGCTCACTGATCTAACTCTATCCTCTTACTGAAAAAGGTAAAAACTGAGCCCTTCAGAAGTCCGGCACCTTTCAGTTAGGGACTTGTCTAGGCTGCAGACTTTAGCTTTCTGACTTCCAGCAAATTTTGTTTCTCTGAGCCAACTATCCAC